>JBBPTT010000285.1:0-32176 GCA_038094175.1 Boletellus aff. lepidospora
GCTCCTGCAGCAATTTGCGCATCCAGACAATTTCCTTGCCTGCTGTGCATGCGGCAACATACTCAGCCTCAGTTGTGGACAGTGCAACAATGGACTGGTGCTTTGACATCCAGCAGATTGCACCTATGCCAATCTTGACAACAAATGTGCTGGTGGAGCAACCAGTGTCCTTGCAGCCACCATGGTTCACATCAGAGTAAGTTGCAAAAAGCTCACTGGATGAAGGATCAGGCACATAAGTGATCAAGTAGTCAAGAGTTCCCTTGATGTATTGCAGCAGATGCTTCACTGCATTCCAGTGCACAGGGCCAGGCTGGACTGTGAATGATGCAAGCTGACCAACTGCAAATGTGATGTCTGGCTGAGTGGTGCAAGACAGGAATTGGAGCAAACCAACTGCACCTCCATAGTCAACAGAGTGCATCACAGTGCACTCCTTGTCGGTAGTAACAATCTGGGTGCAAGACAGGCTGAGTCCAGGATCCATCAGAGTGGTGACTGGCTTGCAGTCAGCCATATTGTAGTGTGAGAGCATATCGATGCAGTGTTAAACAGCTGGAACACAGCTGGAGTTTGCTGTAAGCATCTGAGGGTGCAGAAAGTGAACTCTGAGGATGTGAGTGTGAAGTACAGTAAATAAAAATAAACAACAATGATATGCCACAAGTGTGGCAATGCAAAGGTTAGCTAAATGGCATAATCAATGAATCTAACACTCCCCCCTCATTGGGTGACTCTCCCAAGTCTGAGCATCGCACAGAAATCCTGCACCTTCACCCAAGATAATGCCTTTGTCAGTAGGTCAGCTGGCATCTTGGTGGTCACAACAAATTTTGGCAAGATTGCTCCTTTATCCACCACATCTCACAGCCAGTACCATTGCAGATCCAAGTGCTTCATTTGGCTGTGGTGTTCTGGATGCTTTGCCACTTGTATGGCCAACTGGTTGTCCATGTATCAAGTGGATGGACCTGGAAGTGTGAAACCAAGTTCCTCCAGCAATTTGCACATCCAGACAATCTCCTTTCCTGCTTTGCATGCAGCAACATACTCAGCCTCAGTTGTGGACAGAGTGACAATCAACTGGCACTTCAACATCCAGCAAACTGCACCTGTGCCAATTTTGACAACAAATGCACTGGTGGAGCAACCAGTGTCCTTGCAGCCCCCATGGTTTGCATCTGAGTAAGTCAAGAAGAGCTCAGGGGAGGAAGGATCAGGCACATAGGTGATGGAGTAGTCAAGAGTCCCCTTTATATAGCGCAGGAGATGCTTGACAGCATTCCAGTGCACTGGTCCAGGCTGAGCTGTGAAAGAGGCAAGCTGACCTATGGTGAATGTGATGTCCAGCTGAGTGGTGCATGACAGGTACTCCAGCAAGCCAACAGCACCTCCATAGTCCACAGAGCACATCAAAGCTCACTTCTTGTCTGTTGTTGCAACCTGAGTGCAAGACAGGCATAGTCCTGGATCTATGGGAGTGGTGACTGGCTTGCAGTCAGCCATATTGTAGCGCAAGAGCATTTCAGTGCAGTACTGCCTCTAGGAGATGGTCAGTGAGTGCTTTGAGCAATCTTGGTCAATCTTAATCCCCAGGATCTCTGCTGTGGGTCCCAGGTTGTGCAACTTAAAATGTGCACTCAAATCTGTGATTGCCTGCTTGATTGCAGGCAGTGAGGGCAATGTGAAGGTCATATCATTGACAAACACAGGAAGGAGGATCCAGCCATCACCATGAGTGAAAACATAGACCACAGCATCAGAATAAGTCTGCATGAACCCCATAGACCTGAGAGTGGTGCGCATTTTGTGATTCCAGTGATTTCCACCCTGTTTTGTGCCATAAAGCACCTTTTTGAGCAAACACACAGTATCTCAAGTGTTTCCCTCTATGAACCCCTCAGGCTGCTCCATGTAGACATTGCAGTCCATCTTGCCATTGAGGTATGCATTGGAGACATCAACCAACCAGAGATGGAAGTCCTGGAGTGCTGCTGCAAGTATGAGAATCACTCATAGAGTAGGCAAGCGCACTGTGGGGGCAAAAACCTCGAGATACTCGAATCCCAGTCGCTGGGAGAAGCCCTGAGTGACAAGATGAGCCTTATAGTGCTCGAAGGACCCATCTGCATGAGATTTCTTTGTGAATACCCATCATGAGCCAATGACTGGTCGATCAGTGGGCCTGAGGATGAGAGTCCAGGTCCCATTCGACCTGTGGGCTGCCAATTCATCCATCGCCACCTGAGTCCACTCTCATGCATCCTTGTACTGCATTGCATCCACATATGAGTGAGGGTGAGGTGAATTGGCAGCCATGCATTGTGCAATATCTGCCTCATCATCCGAGTCATCCTTGGTGGGATCAGTCAGTTGCACCGGACTCAATTTCCACCATTCTCTGGGTGGCTGGCATCTCTAGATGGGTATTCAAGCTCCAATCCCTACTGGACTTGGTGGGTGTGCTGGCAGGGGTGTAGCAGGCAGAGGTAAAGGGGCTGGTGGAGGTGATTCAGCTTGTGCTGGCAAAGGAGGTGGTGCATCCTGCTGATATCCCCGTGCCCCCCCAGGAGGTGCCATCTCCAGAGCATTGTCAGGCTCTTCCTCATCTTCTGAGAGATCTGGTGGTGTATATGCTGGTGGCACTTTGGACACTGCAGGTGTGGGGGGTGGGCATGCTGGAGGGACCACATTTCACTCATTGAAGTCAGCATGTTCAGAGATGATGGTGCACTTGGTAGTCAGGTTGTAGAACTTCCAGCCTTTGTAGCCAGAAGGGTATCTGATGAACATGCACTTATCATAGTGTGACTGCAGCGAGCTGTGCTTGTCACACTGTACATGCACATAGGCAGTGCATCTCCACACACGCAGATGTGAAACATCAGGTTTCTGGCCATGCCAGAGCTCATAAGGTGTCACAGTTTACAAAGCAGCTGTAGAGCATTGATTCCACACATGGATGAGGGCAGCAAGGGCTTCACCCCAGAATGGCATTGCAAGGCCTGATTCCTGCAGCATGGCAATAATTCACTCCAAAAGCATGCAGTTTGTGTGCTCTGCGACTCCATTTTGCTGTGGGCATGCACAGACTGTGTGCTTGCACTCAATGCCACACTTAGTGGTGAATTTGAGCATCGCATTGCTCATGTACTCCCCTCCCTTGTCATTGTGCAGTATTTTGATCTTGTGCTCTGACTGATTCTCTGCAAAGGCCTTAAACTGCTTAAATGCCTCAAAAACATTGGATTTTGCCCAGATTGGTAGCACAAATCGATAGCACAAGTAATTGTCTGTGAATGTCACCCAGTAGCAATAACCAGAGAAGGTGGCAACAGGGAGCTAATGGACATCAGAGTGGACCAGCTTGAGAGGTCATGAGGCATACCATTTCATGCTGAGCAATGGATTGGCATGCATCTTGCCAGCAATGCATGGCTCACACACTGGGTCTGGTGTACTCAGTGAATCAAGACACATGCCAGTCACCATGTTGCAATCAATTAGTGCCCTCACATCAGTGAGATTGTGGTGGGCGAGCCTCCAGTGCTAGAGCAACAAGTCGAGTGGTAGGGTGGTGGCTGCACATGCAAACTTGGGCTGAGGGTCTGTCGCTCCATCCAGAAATGCAGCATTGTTGCTATTGATGCTTGCAACAAACAGTGGGCCATCTGTCCCACGAGTGAAGGTCATCTGCATCACACTGATTTGTATGGTGAATCCAGAGTGGCGATTGAGGTAGAGCACAGACAGCAAATTATTGTGGAGGCTAGGCACATGAAGGACTTTCAAGAACTTGACCGACCAGACCTGTTTCCCCTTCACCATTGGGTTGAACACCACCAAGCCCAACTCCAGCCAAATAGATGACAGTATTGTCAGCAAGCTTGATCAGGATGTGTTCAGGGGTGTAGTTGCAAATCCAGTGGCAATGGGGCATCATATGAGAAGTGGCACCCGTGTCTGCATTCCAATCAAAGTCAGCATTGAGCATGAGTGGTGAGAGGGGGTCAGAGGGATCACTGGAATGATGACTTGCATTTCCTGCATGTTCAACCACATCCTGGGTCAAGCCACCCTTAGTCAGTGCAGTAGTTGCCTGGTTTGCCTTCTTTCTCCTGTGCTTCCCCCTGACTTGTAGTTCTCTTTTGTCCACTGGGGGCAGTGGCAGTTGCACTGGCAGTGACCAGGCCTCTCGCAGAATCCGCAGGGAGCCAATGGGCTGCACCTGCAGGAGTTGGTTGATGTTGCCAGAATGGAGTCACCTGTTGAGCTAGATGCTTCGGGGTGTGGCCAGTGATGGACTTCCTTGGTCTGAAACACAGCCTTGACTTTGTCCTTGTCCAGGTCTGTGAGGAGGGTGAGGGAAGAGGTGAAGTGGGCATAGTCCAGGCCAAGGGCCCAAATCATGGCCATACATGTGAGCTTGTTGTTGAGTGCCTTCAAGTTGAAGCTGCTGGTGTGCAACTCCTGGATTCTGGCCATTCCGGGCTCCACTTGGGCAGTGAGAGCAGGCAGGGTTTCATCAGGCAGTTTGCAAATGCTGAAGAATTTGTCATATGTGATGAACTGAGTGCTTGCCTTCTGATGCACAAATAGACTTTGGAGAGCTGTCCAAGCTGCAGTGGGGTCATCCTGGTGAGCTCAGATGTGCACTCTCAGATCTGGGGTGATACTCAGCGTGAGTTCCCTGGCCACCTTGTCCTGCTTAACATCCCAGCTATCCTGCTCTGCTGCATCAGAGGCTGGTCGCTTCTCCTTCCCACTGACAAGCCATCAGAGTCCCTTAGAGCACAGGAGTGCCTTCATTTCTTTGCTCCATGTGGTGTAATTGGTGCCTGTGAGAGGCTGGATGCATTGGTAATGATTTTTGGATGACATGTGGAGGACAATGAGGTGAGTGAAAATTTTCAGAGGGTGCGAAAAAGATTGTAGTGCATTACAGTGCAGGGCTCATAACCTGTTAAACAGCTGGAACACAGCTGGAGTTCGCAGTAAGCAACTGTATATTGAAAGTATCTAGATTGACATACCTGGAGTTCACTGTAAGCAATTGAGGGTGCAGAAAGCAAACTCCAAGGATGTGAGTGTGAAGTACAGTAAATAAAAATAAACAACAATGATGCACTACAAGTGTGGCAATGTGAATGATAGCTAAATGGCGCAATCAATGAATCTAACATGCAGTACTGCCTCTGGGAGATTGTCAGTAAGCACTTTGAGCGATCTCAGTCAATCTTAATCCCCAAGATCTCCACTGTCAGTCCCAGGTCTCACAACTTAAAATGTGTGCTGAGATCTGCAATGGCCTGCTTGATTGCAGGCAGTGATGGTGATGTGAAGGTCATGTCATTGACAAAAACAGGCAGGAGGATGCAGACATCACCACATGAGAAAATGTAGACAGCAGTGTCTGAATAGGTCTGTGCGAATTCCATGGACTTGAGAGTGGTGCACATTTTGTGATTCCAGTGATTTCCACCCTGTTTTGTGCCATAAAGGGCCTTTTTCAGCAAACACACAGTCTCTCGAGTGTTGCCCTCTGTCAACCCCTCAGGCTGCTCCATGTAAACATCACAGTCCATCTCGCCATTCAGATAGGCATTGGACACATTGACTGACCACAGATGGAAGTCTTGGAGCACAGCCAGAGTGAGAATCACTCACAGAGTGGGCAATCGCACTGTAGGGGCAAAAACCTCAAGATACTCGAATCCCGGTTGCTGGGAGAAGCCCTGGGCAATGAGACAAGCCTTATAGCACTCAAATGACCCATCAGCATGATACTTCTTAGTGAATACCCAATGTGAGCCAATAACTGGCCAATCAGTTTGCCTGGGGATGAGAGTCCAGGTGCCATTGGACCTGCATGCTGCCAATTTGTCCATTGCAGGTTGAGTCCACTCCTGGGCATCCTTGTGCCACATTACATCTGCAAATGAGTGAGGATGAGGTGAGTTCACAGCCATGCATTGTGCAATATCTGCCTCATCATCCAAGTCATCTTCAGTGGGATCAGTCAGTTGCACTGGACTCAATTTACACTATTCTCTGGGTGGCTGGTGTCTCCAGAAAGGCAATTGAGCTCCAATCCCCACAGGGCTAGCTGGGTGTGCTGGTGTAGTTGGTGGAGGCAAAGCAACTGGTGGAGGTGATGGGTCTCATGGTGGTGAAGAAGGTGGTGCGTCCTGTTGATGTCCATGTGCCCCTCCAGGAGGTGCCATCTCTGGAGTGGGATCCAACTCTTCCTCATCATCCAAGAGCTCCAGTACGATATATGGCTTCAGAGGGCTAGGCATAACTGCTGTGGGTGTTGTTTGTGCTGAGGGGCTGATATTGTGCTCATCAAAATCAGTGCATTCAGAGATCATGGTTCGCTTTGTGGTGGGATTGTAGAACTTCCAGCCCTTGTAGCCAGGAGGATATCCAATGAAGATGCACTTATCATAGTGTGATTGGAGCAAATTGCACTTATTGCACTGCACATGCACATATGCAGTGCATCCCCACTCACACAGATGTGAAGCATTGGGTTTCTGGTCATGCCAGAGCTTGTAAGGGGTTACAGTCTCCAAAGCAGCTGTTGGGCATCGATTCCAGACATGGACAAGGGCAGCAAGTGCCTCACCCCAGAATGGCCTTGCAAGACCAGATTCCTTCAACATCGCAGTAATGTGCTCAGATAGAACATGATTGGCACACTCTATGACTCCATTCTGCTGTGGTCATGCATGAACTGTGTGCTGGCGCTCAATGCCACACTTGGTGGTGAATTTGAGCATCACATTGCTCATGCATTTGCCTCCCTTGTCGTCACACAATGTCTTAATCTTGTGCTCTGACTGGTTCTCAGCGAATGACTTAAATTGCTTGAATGCCTCAAAGACATCTGATTTCACCTGGATTAGCAGCACAAAGCAATAGCATGAGTAATCATCAATAAACATCACCCAGTAGTGGTATCCAGAAAAAGTAGCAACTGGCAGCTGATGCACGTCTGAGTGGACAAGCTTGAGGGGTTGGGAAGCATGCCACTGAGAGCTGGGGAATGGATTGGTGGGCATTTTGCCTGCAATGCAGGGCTTGCAAACCAGGTCTGGTGCACTCAGTGAGTCCAGATGCATCCCAGTGACCATATTATGCTTCAGCAGTGCCTTTATGTCAGCTACATTGTGATGTGTGAATCTCCAGCGCCAGAGTGACAGGTCGAGAGGTGAAGTCATTGCTGGGCATGCACACTCATGCTGGGGCTCTGTCATGCCCTCAAGGAATGCAGCATTGTTGCTATTAATGCTTGCAACAAAGAGAGGCCCATCATTCCCATGAGCAAAGGTCATTGTGTTGGCATTGATGCAAATAGTGAACCCAGAGTGATGAGCAAGATATAGCACAGACAGGAGATTTTTTTGCAGGCTAGGGACATGCAAGACATTTGAAAACTCAACTGAATGGACCCTTCTCCCCTTCATCACTGGATTAAACACTACAGAGCCTACACCTGCAGAATAGATGACCATGTTGTTGGCAAGCTTGATTGGGACTCGTTTGGGGGTGTAGTTGCGAATCCAGTGGCAATAGGGCATCATATGAGAAGTGGCCCTTGTGTCTGCATTTCAATAATGGTCAGCTTTGAGTATGAGGAGGGGCAACAATGGGTCAGAGGGGTCACTGGAATGAAAACTTGCATTTCTGATGTATTCCACCACTTCCTGGCTCGATCCTGTGGTCTTCTCACCCTCAGCTGGGGTGGTTGTCGCTTCCCTGGCCTTCTTGCCCCCTCGTCAGAAGTTCTTGTAATGGTCCTTTGCTCTCTCCATTGCAGGGCAGTTGCACTGGCAGTGCCCTGGTTTCTTGCAGAATCCACAGGGAGCTGATGGGCTACACCTGCAGGTGGCAGTGGAGGTGGCAAGGACAGAGTCTCCTCCAGGACTGGATGCTTCAGGACAAGGCTGGCAATGGACCTCTTCAGTCTGAAAAGTGGCCTTGACCTTGACCTTGTCCAGGTCTGTGAGCAGGGCAAGCAAAGAGGTAAAGTGGGCATAGTTGGGGCCAAGTGCACAAATCATCGCCATGCAGGTGAGCTCATCATTGAGTGCCTTCAAGTCGAAGCTGCTGGGGCACAACTCCTGGATTCTGGCCATTCTGAGCTCAACTCGAGCAGTGAGGGCTGGCAGGGTCTCATCTGGCAGTTTGGGAATGTTGAAGAATTTGTCATAGGCAACAAAGCAAGTACTGGCTTTCTGCTGCACAAACAGCTTTTGGAGGGCTGTCCATGCTGTAGTGGGGTCGTCCTGATGAGTTCAGATGTGGACTTGCTGATCAGGCACAATGCTCAGCATAAGTTTGCCTGCAGCCTTATCCTGCTTGATGTCACAACTCTCTGGCTCTGCTGCATCAGAGGCTGGTTGCTTCTCCTTCCCACTCATGAGTTGCCACAGATCCTTAGAGCGCAGGAGTGCCTTTATCTCTTCACTCCATGTTGTGTAGTTGGTGCCTGTGAGAGGCTGGATGTGGTGGTAGTGGCTTTCAGACGACATTGGGGGTGGAGATGAGTTGAGTGAAAATTTTCAGGCAGGTGGGAATGTGTTTGTAGTGTGTCAAAGTGCTGGGCTCATAACCTGTTAGAACAGCTGGAGACAGCTGGAGTTTGCTGTAAGCAACTAATATATTGAAATGATCTAAATTGACATACTTGGAGTTCACTGTAAGCAACTGAGGGTGCAGAGAGTGAACTCCAAGGGTGTGACTGTGAGATACAGGAAACAAAAATAATCAATAATCATTTGCCACAAGTGTGGCAATGCAAATGATAGCTAAGGGCATGATCAATGAATGTAACAGATCTCCACTGTGGGGCCCAGGTGTTACATTCATTGATTGTGCCCTTAGCTATCATTTGCATCGCCACACTTGTGGTGAATAGTTGTTGTTTATTTTTGTTTACTGTATCTCACAGTCACATTCTTGGAGTTCACTCTCTGCACCCCCAGTTGCTTACAGCGAACTCCAGGTATGTCAATTTAGATGATTTGAATATATATCAGTTGCTTACAGTGAACTCCAGCTATGATTCAACTGTTTAACATCTGCTGTGATCCAAAGGACTCTGGCGGCTCATGAGTGTGAAGGAGAAGCAACTGGCCTCTGACACAGTGGAGCAGGAGATGTGGGATGTTAAGCAGGACAAGGCAGCTGGGGAACTCATGCTGAGTATTGCCCCAGATCAGTGAGTGCACATTCAAGCTCACCAGGACAATCCCACTCCAGCTTGAACAGCACTCCAGAAGCTGTTTGTGCAGCAAAAGGCTAGTACTTGTTTCATTGCCTACAATGAATTCTTCAGCATTCACAAGCTGCCTGATGAAACACTGCCTGCCCTCACTGCCTGAGGTGAGCTTGGAATGGCCAGAATCTAGGAGTTGCACCCCAGCAGCTTTGACTTGAAGGCACTCAACAATGAACTCACTTGTATGGCAATGATTTGGGCCCTTGGCCCAGACTATGCCCATTTCATCTCTTCCCTCACCCTGCTGACTGACCTGGACAAAGACAAGGTCAAGGCTGCTTTTCAGACTGAGGAAGTCCATTGCCAGTCATGCCCTGAAGCATCCAGCACAGCAGGTGACTCCATTCTGGCGACATCAACTAATTCCTGCAGGTGCAGCCCATTGGCTCCCTGCAGATTCTGTGAGAGGCCTGGCCACTTCCAGTGCAACTGCTGCTGCCTCCAGAGGGCAAAGGAGAACCAAAAGTCAGGGGGAAAGCACAGGGGAAAGAAGGTGAACCAGGCAGACTATGTTACGCTGAACACACATCTAGTGTCATTCTAGCAACCTGTGGAAGGGCAGACTCTCACGAAGAGGTCACAGCATCCCATCCACCTAGGAGAACAAGGGAGAGACGAAGGACTCAAGGGACACTCGAGGACTGAAGGTTTCTAGGGACAATGGACTCGAAGAGTCAAGACTGAGAGGCAACAAAAGACTAGGTGTTATTGCATGAATAAGAGTAAAGAGAATACAATGTATCTAATGGTATGGATAGCTAGTTATGTAAGTAACAGGCTATAAGACTAGGTAGAAAGTGAAGTACTACTCAGTAGTGAAAGGTAGCTAGTGAAGTAAAGCGAGTAAAAAGGAGCTACCAAGAGACAAGTGAATAGAGCTTAAGGATAAGAGGACATGTAGGAATGGGAATGAGTACATGTTCTACACAAATAAAGGAGAAACTAAGGAAGAACGGTAAAAAGAGGAAAAACTGTCACATTACCCCCTGTTAAATCTGGTCCTCTGGGTAAGTCCGACAATGTCTGGACTGTATGCACAGAGGGACGAGAGAGCGAAAGGGCAAGGACTTGGAGTAGGACTTATGTGTCGCTCCCTTGTACTCGTGTCCTTGGAGGTTGGAGGGTTGGAGATGGGTTGGAGGGTGGTCAGAACTGACCAGAGGGCGATTAAATTGATATCAAACTGAACTACCACAGTGTATGTACAGAGTCTTATATACTACAGGGTGTACAGCAATCACTAGCAGGATCATCGCCATCGACTGCGGACATGTTGGAGGGTGTACAGGTTCGTAGATATGTGAGAACAGAGGACAGTTGAAACATACGACGGAGCTGCGCACTGGTGACAGGTGAAACAGGCAGTGTACAGAACCTAAATGGAAAGGACTAAGTAGTAAAAGGAAATCAGGTATACAAAAGGGGAAAACAGATTGAAGTCACAAAAGTCCAATGGAGAGTTACCATGCTCTCGAGGAGGACAATCTGGAGGATGAATGGAGTTGGACCCAGAGTTGGACTTGGCGAAAGTCTGGGATATGACAGTATCCCCCCCTTAGGCCTGAACCCCTGAAGGCCATTTGCGACTTGACGCACAATGCAGAGTTCAGTCAGAGTCTGAAAAAATTTAGGCCTGTTAAAAGTCCAGTTTTCTCACTTAGCTATTCCTTAACCTCTTCCATCTACTTTCTTCAACAATGATGTCTGCCCCCCTTGATATCATGAAAATCTCCAAGTGGTCCGATGACCAGGTCACTGAGCATGACAAGGATGATGAGGCCATCACTGACACAAAGTATGCCAAGCGGAAATGGCAATCGAAAGCCCAGAAGGAGGCGGAGGAGGCGTGGAGGAGGGTGACAGAGCTGGAGAACACGAGACGAGCAGAGGTGGCGAGGAAGGTGGAGGCAGCATGGAGAGCGGCGGAGGAAGCCAAGAAATGCAAGGTGGTGGAGGATGCCACGAGAAAACAGGTACGTGGCAGCATTTTGGTCATGATTCAGGGTTAACCAGAGTAGGTGGCAGAGGTGGCCATGCAGCAGCAGCAGCCACAGGATAAGGGGAAGAGCAAGGCAGGGGAGTACGTGAGGTGTGAGAGGTGTTGGGAGTGGGGGGTCCAATGTGTCATCGGGCCTGGTAAGTCCCAGTCATGCGTGGCCTGCCAGGAGGGCAAGGTCAAGTGCGACTGGCCAGGGGCTCCAGTGATAGAGAAATGACGGAGGCAGGATATGGAGGGCACAGGGCAGGCTGGGCCAAGCAAGAAGACTCAGGCAGAGGACAAGGAGGTGCGTGGAGAGGGCCCAGAGCACAAGGACGTGCTGGTGTGGGTGCTAGGGCAGCTGGTCAAGGTAGTGACCAAACTCCGGGATGCGGCCTGGATGCAGGTTGACCCCCTCGACCACCACACGGAGCTGCTCGAGGAGCAGAAGAATATGATCATGTGCCTGGTCAAGCTCAAGTCTGTGGAGGTGTACCTGGCGGAGTTGGCATTGGAGTTGGAGGACTTGGATGTGGAGATGGCGGAGGGGATAAGTTCGGAGGTGGTGGAGTTGAGAGCAGAGAAGGAGAAGGAAAAGGAGAAAGGCAAGGAGAAGGAGAAGGAGAAAAAATAGAAAATGTACAGTAGCTACATTTGTTAATACTAATTTTCCCTTGACTGATCAACTGGTGTGAGGTCCGGGCTTGTCCGGATAGCGTGAATGGAATTCGCCAACTATCTCCGAGGCATGTCCGAGCTCTGTGGCGAGTAGCCAGGAGGTTTCTTCATCAGTGCCTTCATAGCCAGACCACCGGACTAAGTATAGCAACTTGCAATTGCGTCTTCTTCAATCTATTTTCGAGTCCAAGATTTCTTCTATCTCGTACTCAGGTTCACCTTCAATCTCGACTGGAGGTGGCGGAGGCTGTGTCCGGTTCAGAATCATGTTCGGAGTTGAGGGCTCTAGTTGCGATACATGGAAAACTGGATGTATGGACTTCATGTCATCTGGTAGGCAGAGAGTGAAGGAGTGAGTGCTGGGCTGCACAATGATAGTATACGGTCCAAGGTTCTTCTCTGAGAGCTTCTTGGACGGTCGGGTTGACCTGAAGTACTTGGCTTTTATGAAGACCAGGTCACCGATTTTGAAGTCCAGTGCCGGAGTTTGTTTGGCATCTGCGGGGCCTTGGTACCAGACTTGGGCAGCAGTGATCTCCTCATGGAGATGGAGGTGGAGGGAGTCAAGGTCAACTGCGTACTCTCAAGCTCGTGTGGAGGTAAGGTCTCTCTCTGGATGAACAGAGATGTTCAGATGATAGCCTTTATTGGTGTAGAACGGAGATAGACCAGTGGTTGCATTCAGAGTGTTGTTATATGTGAACTCTACAAGGGGTAGGAGCTCAGACCAGTTATCCTGTTGGTAATTGCTATAAATGCGCAAGTACTGTTTGAGGGTCTGGTTCATATGCTTGGTCTGTCCGTCTCCCTCTGGGTGATATCCGGAGGTGAAGTGGAGCCGGATGTTGAGAGCCTTTCCTAGTGAGCGGAAGAAGTGAGATATGAATTCAGAGCCTCAATTGGAGGTGATGTGTGAAGGGACTCCATGTTTCAAGAACACATGGAGTAGGAAGAGCTTAGCCAACTCCAGAGATGTTACCTTGTCGTCAGTTGGAATGAATACACATTGCTTAGTTAGGTGATCGACGACAACTAGGATAGTGGTGTGTCCGGAGGAGGCAGGGAGTTGTTCGATGAAGTCCATGGATATGGAGTTCCATGGCTTCTTGGGGATGGGGAGTTGCTTGAGCAGTCTGTAGGGCTTGTGTCAGGGAACTTTGGCACAGGCGCAGGTGGTACAGGAGGAGACATACTCCTTCACGAAAGTCCGGATGCCCAGCCAGGTGTATTCCCTGCAGATCAACTCTAGTGTGTGGTTTTGGCCGAAGTGGCCAGAGAGAGGGTGGTCATGTTTATACCGGAGTACCCAGAGACGGAGATCATTACTGTCCAGGACATAGATATGACCATCTAGGCATAAGAAACCATCGGAGTCAATGGACCAGCAAGGAGTGGAGGTGTCAGAGAGGTGGACGGAGGCCAGGGGATCGGAGGGGAGAGCAGAGAGGATATTGTTATGGAGAGTTTTGATGTCGAACAGGGTGCTTGCTCGGAGTACCGGAGTTGCGAGGACTGTCGCCCTAAGGGACGACGCGAGCTGCTCCTGAGTAAAGACTGGGCGGAAATTATGGGGGTTGACATGAGCGTAGTCCCTATCCCCCTCTTTGGGATAGACGTCCCATCGGTGAGTGAGGGCATTGGGCTTAGCTTCGAGGTGTCCAGGGCGGAAATGAATGACCATATTAAACTGATGAAGGAACTCCAACCACCAAGCCTGTCAGCGAGTCAGGAGTTTACTCATGGTGAAATATTCCAGGTTCTTGTGGTCGGTTATGACGTTGACCAGAGTAGTGGAGCCTTCAAGGTAGTGATGCCACGTCCGGAATGCTTCATGGATGGCTAGCAGTTCCTTATTGTGGGTGTCATAGTTAAGCTCCACTGCATGTAGGGTCCAGGAGTAGAATGCAACTGGCCAGACTTCCTTGTCCGGACATCAAATGGAGAGGATGCTGGTGATGGCATAGTCAGAGGTGTCAGTTTCAACAATGATAGGGGCGTCCAGCACCCAGTGCATCAGAATCGGAGTGGAAGTGAAGGCAGCTTTCAAGGCCTGAAAGGACAACTGGCAGTTGTTGGAGAATTGCCATGGAGTACCCTTCCGGGTGAGGTGTGTCAAAGGAACGACAATGTCGGAGTAGGAGTGAATAAACCACCTATAAAAGTTTGTGAACCCAAGGAAGGACTGGATGTCCTTAACCTTGCGAGGCTCGGGCCAGTCCTGGATGGCTTTGACTTTCTAGGCGGACATGGTAAGTCCGGCCAGAGAAAGTTGGTACCCGAGGTACTCAGTGGAGTCAGTGTGGAACTCACACTTTTCAGGTTTGGCATAAAGTCCATGTTGCCAGAGGTGACAAAGGACTTCCCGGACATGCTTTTTGTGAGAGGCCATGTCCACGGAGAAGATGAGAATGTCATCGAGGTAGACGATGATCAAGATGTCCAACAAGTCAGTGAAGATGGTATTGATGAACCACTGGAATGCCGCAGGGGCGTTCATAAGTCTGAATGGCATCATGAGCCACTCATACAATCCGTACCAAGTCCGGAATGAGGTCTTCCATTCATTGCCTTTGGCGATCCAGACTAAATGGTATGTGTGATGGAGATCAATCTTAGTGTATATTTTGGTGTGGCTCGGAGTGTCCAGGAGATCGGAGATGCGGGGAAGGGGGTAGTTGTCTTTCTTCATGATCTTGTTGAGTCCTCGGAAGTCAATGCAAAGGTGGAGTGATCTGTCCTTCTTTTGGACAAACAGGACAGGGGCAGCATGGGCGGAGGAAGATGGACGAATGAAACCGTTGGCTAGGTGTTCATCGAGGAATGTCCGGAGGGACTCAAGCTTGGAGGCAGAGAGGGAGTAGGTGGTGCCGAGAGGCGGGGATGCACCTTCCTCGAGATCAATCTTCAGATCATGTTCACAATGTTGGGCTAGTTTGGAAGCCTTGGTCTTACTGAAGACATCAGCGAAGTCATGATAGTCTGAAGGAACTCTGGACAGGTCCACCTTCTCAGGGGCTGTCAGAGTGGCGGAGGAGGCACGGAGGGAAGATTCCTTGGGACAGAGATGCATGCTAAACTACACAGAACCTTCAAGGTGACAAGCCAGCGCGAAGGCCAGTGCGCTGATGAGAGCGATGTGTGGGGCTGCACAATCAGAGAAATGCGGGGAGACCAGTGACATTGGAGGTGCTGGAGGACGTGAGTCCAGAGGTGGTGGAGTTGAGCTTGGGGGTGCTCGCATGGGCTGCTCAGGTGTGCAGAACAAGATACTGCTTGTGACCCAGTCAATCAACAGATTGTGTCGGGCGAGCCAGTTATGTCCTAATACAAGGGAACAGGACCCATTGAGTGGAGTGACATAAAATGTCATTGGGGTGATATCACTGGAGTTGAAGCGGATGGAGAGGTCAATAGCTTGAGTGATGGTGGAGTTGGACATTCTGTCGAACAACCGGAGTTGCAACGGAGGGACGGGGTAAGGGGAAAGTCTGTGATCATTAATGAAAGTACTATCTATAAAACAGTTGGAGGAGCTGAAGTCTACTAATGCAGAGAAATTCGGAATGTCATGTGAAAGAACGGAGATGGATGGCATAAGGGAGTCAGGGTCGGAAAGAGCGGATGTGTTGAGACAGGGCTCCTTGGGTGCATGGAAGGGGTCAACGCAACCTCGATCCTGTGTGGAGTTGTCAAGGTTGCAGACTATTTTTTCGCCTCCAAGGAGGCTTCTGGTTTGGCTTCTGGAGTTGTGGTCGTAGTCACACGGGCCTTGGAGGCCTGGGAGGAGGACTTCGGACAGTCCTTAGCCATGTGGCCACCATGGCCACAGAACATGCATAACTTGTTTTCAAACCAGCGCTTTTGCTCTGCTGGAGTGAGTTTGCCATCTTTGTCTAGCTTCGACGAGAGGTCGGGCTTGGGCAGAGTGGAGGAGGAGGCTGCTGACATAGATCCAGAGTTTGAGGAGTTACTGGACTTCAAGTCCTTTGCATCCTTTGCAGGACCCTTAGCTTTGTTGTTCTTATTGTCAGAGGTGTGCGGGGATGTGGAGGACGATGCGGACTTGTGATTGTTGTTTCCAGAGTGATTTCCAGAGGCCTTATTTGCATGCGAGACCTCTTCCTTTCGCTCCCAATAGTGATGGTCAATCTGCTGCGCTGAGGTATGGAGCTCCGGGAGGGTCACAGGCTTGCCAAGTCTGGACACTTCATCTTTGATTCTGTCTGGGAGTCCTATGTAGAAACTCCGGCAAAGCGCCCCGGGACCCCATTCCTGGAGTTGACTCGCCAGCCTGTCCCAGTGGACAATGTACTTAGAGATCTGCTCGGAATCCCTCATGCAGAGCTGCTCGAGTTGAGCCTCAGTGTCTGTGACAGGATCATGTGGACCGAAATTGGACTGTAGTTCAAACAGGAACACTTCCCAATCCTCCATCCAAAGTGGATGGAGATTGGGGTTTGCATACCCAAGCAGGTCCGGCTTGAAATATTTGAGTGCGACACCCTTGAGGTATGATTGCGCAAAAGTGACCCTAGACCAGTCCTGACGGAAGGACTTGGGGTTGGCTTGGAAGTTTAGCTCGCACTGAACTACGAATGCCCGGAGTTTCCTTGAGTCTGTTCCATTGAATGGGTCCGGTTCTCGGACCTTGGTCTTAGGGGTGTCAGAGGTGGATTTAGTGCAGAGGGCGCAACGGGTCATGTCGCGGATGGCATCGGCAAGTTGGACGAAGGGTTGGTAAGCTAATGGGATCTCATTAAGGGGCTCGTTGTCAAGTGCAATTTTGTCATCAATGAATCCGGAGGAGGCGGAGGATGGAGAGGATGGTATGTCGTCATTGTCACCATCTCCTGGATCCGGAGGCTCGGGTCCGTCAGGTCTGTCAGGACCACTAGGACTGCTTGGGCCACTAGGGCCACTGGGGTTGCTGGGGTCGTCAGGCCCAGCGGAGGTGCCTGGCTTCTTAGGGGCACTGGGGCGGGAGCAGGCAGAACCTCTGGACCTTTGGCTGTTTCCAGACTTGCTTTGGACTTCTTCAATCTGAGCAATATAGGCTGTTTCAGGGAGTGGAGTGAGCGGAGACCCGAATGGAGGGTAAGGATGGAGGCGCTGATGCGCAGCGGAGATGGACAGGGGAGGAGCACGTGCTGTGAGACTGATGAAATCACCAGGGATGGTCTGCGTGGAGCTGAAGACAGACTCCAGGCATTCCCAGTGATGCAAGGTCGTGGTGCGGGACATAGGGGTTTAGTGAGTACAAGGTTTGAGTTTGATATACTGTTAAATCCAGTCCTCCGGGTAAGTCCAACAATGTCTGGACTGTATGCACAGAGGGACGAGAGAGCAAAAGGGCGAGGGCTTGGAGCAGGACTTATGTGTCACTCCCTTGTACTCATGTCCTCGGAGGTCGGAGGGTCAGAGATGGGTCAGAGGGTGGTCGGAACTGACCAGAGGGTGATTAAATTGATATCAAACTGAACTACCACAGTGTATGTACAGAGTCTTATATACTACAGGGTGTACAACAATCGCTATCGGGATCATCGCCATTGACTGCAGACATGTCGGAGGGTGTACAGGTTTGTAGGTACATGAGAATGGAGGACAGTTGAAACATACGACGGAGCTGTGCACCGGTGACAGGTGAAACAGGCAGTGTACAGAACCTAAATGGAAAGGACTAAGTAGTAAAAGGAAATCAGGTATACAAAAGGGGAAAACAGATTGAAGTCATGAAAGTCCGATGGAGAGTTACCGCACTCTCGAGGAGGACAATCTGGAGGACAAACAGAGTTGGACCTGGAGTTGGACTTGGCGAAAGTCTGGGATATGACACCCCCTTTGTACACTTAAACTCCAGGTTTAAGAGATTACAAAAGACTTTCCTTTAAAAGGGTCAATTGACCGTGCTTCAGGGCAAGCAAAGGAGTCCTGAGAGAGCCCAGATGAAGGCAAACAAAGAGGGTGCCAATAAGGCAATGGTAGGGGGTGAGTAGGGATGAGGAGTGAGTGGGTGATGTAATGATTGTGATAATCAGTGAATGATGATGACAAATGATAGGGATGACATAAGACATGATGGCTGTGATGGTAGTGATGGTAGGGAGTCCACAGGAGCAGTGGAACAGTGGGAGTGGGACTTGGGTGGTGGGAGCAAGAGAGGAGACTGGGTGAGCAGGACAGAGATAATGAGAGGAGTAGCCATCCTGGGTTGATAGCCAGGTCAGTCCATACCTCCCTGTCAGTCCTTTGAAGGGCGTGCAGGCCAAGTAAAAGGGAGGGCTCTGGATATGACAACAAGTACTGGTCCTTGCACTACTGTTTTGTCGAATACAATTTAGATGCAAGATGATGAGAGTGTCAATGAAGACTAGATGAGGTGGGGATGAATGATGAGGGAGCTCAGAGCCAGCAGAGAGAGGAGAAGATAGGCAAGGAGAGCAATGAAAATGAAGGTTGAGAGGAGGGGAATGAAAGGATGAAGGACTAAATACATTTCTTAAAGCTATCATAAGTGATGGTCTTTTTTATATTTGGATAGAATAAGGGGGGCATGACAGAGATTATTTTCAGGTTCTCATGTATTTTTGGAAGAGCTGTAACCTTTCCATGCAGTCAGGTACTTGTAATGGCTAGAGGATCCCCAGTGTGTGAGGAGTGCCTCAACTTCATATTCCTCTTCATTGGCAATCAGCATGGGCGGTGGTCTAGAGAATGATGGTCCATGTGCATCAGTCTGTTTAAAGGAGGAAAGAAGTGATGCATGGAAAATATCACGGATCTTCCATGTGGGAGGGAGACGGAGTTGGTAAGTGAGTGGTGATAGGACCTGAGAAATTTTGAAAGGTCCATGTCATTTGGGCATGAGTTTCCTGGATGGGTAAGGGATGCAAAGATTAGTGGCTTCAAGCCAAACCTTGTCTCCTACTTTCCAGGGGGAAAATGAGCGGGTGGTATGTTGAGTCATGGTGTTATGCTGAACGCACTCTTGTGCCGTTCAAGCAACCTGCAGTATGGTGGACTCTCACAAAGAGGTCTACAGTGTCCTGACTGCCTAGGAGAACAAGAGGATGACTTAGACCCAAGAGGATCAGGGCTTTAGACTCAGAGAGAGAACTGAGGGACTCAGAGGAGTGACAAGAGACTGTGTAGTATTGTGCAGAACAAGAGTGAAGTAAGTACCTAAGTAGTAAAGGTATATATAGGCAGAGATGAGTCATTATTGAAGCCTATGGAATGCAGTAGAACAATGAGGTAAGCTACTACTATCAAAGTGCAGCAGGTACCAGGTACGAACAGTAACTAAGGGAAGTAATCTGATATGACTCGGACGACACAGGAAAATGGACCAAAGATAAACAAGAAATGATCAAAGTGTTCAGAGAAGATAAGGGGGCCGGCATGATGTAGTGAAAGGATGGAAACAAGGTAAATACGAGATGCGAGGGAAAAGATCGTAACACATGGCAAGACAAGCAGAGTTGTGGGTGGCAAGGGCTTCTTCTCTGGCTTTAGCTAGGGAGGTTAGGTGATTAGTGAGAGTGGGGAGGAATGTTTTCCCTAAGGCTGGGTAAGCATGGCATTCATAACCAAGGAGAAGAGAGAATGGTGATCTCTGAGTGGAGCTGTGTGGGATGGAGTTGTGATGGAATTCTGCAGTTGTTAGGTAATTAATCCATTCTAGAGGATTATTAGCACAGAAAATGTGAAGATACATTTCAAGTTCCTGATTAGTTCTTTCAGTCTGGCCATCGGTTGAGGGTGGTATGCAGTGGAGAGTCGAAGGTCATATTGGAGGAGTCTGGTGAGTTCTTGAGTGAATGCTGAAGTGAACTGAGGGCCTCTGTCAGAGATGACTGAGTCATGTAAGCCAAACCATTTGAACACATTGTTGAAAAATAATTTAGTGATGCCAGCTGCATCAATGGTTTTGAGACAAGGGAGTAGAATTACCTCCTTTGTAAGGCCATGGTCGACCATGACCATGACAGAGTGAAAGCCAGATGATAGGGGGAGGTCAGTGATGAGATCAACAGAGATCTGTTTGAAAGGGAGGGTTGAAGCTGAAGGGATGGGGTTAAGTGGTGGGATGGTGGGGTGGGTGTTGACTTTAGATTGTTGGCAGAGGGCACAGCTGGCAACAAAGTTCTTGACAAAGGTGGTGAGACCTGGCCACCAATAGTCACACTCTACTAAGACCTTGGTGCAAAATAGTCCAGCATGGCAAGAAGTGGGGGAGGAGTGGAGGGAATGGAGGAGATCTGAGCAAATGTCAGGGGGAATGTAAAGGCAGTCTTGAAAGTACAGCTTCCTGTCATGTAGGGACCAGTTGGAGAGGGAGGAGCAAGGGAATAGAGGAGAACCATCTTTGAGAGCATTGACTGCTCGAAGGACAAGAGGGTCTGATGGGGAGGAAGCTGAGATTTTATCAGCTAATGTGAGATCAAAGGCTGCAATGATGGTAGGTTCTGGGAGGATGGGGGCGATATTATCAAGGGAGGTGTCTACTGAATCCCATTGAGAAAGAGCATCAGCCGGTCCCATTTGTGTGCCAGGGGTAACTTTCCAAGTGATGTTGAAATCCTGAAGGAAAATAGACCAGTGAGCTT
This sequence comes from Boletellus aff. lepidospora, assembly GCA_038094175.1. Taxonomy (NCBI): domain Eukaryota; kingdom Fungi; phylum Basidiomycota; class Agaricomycetes; order Boletales; family Boletaceae; genus Boletellus; species Boletellus aff. lepidospora. Next base: position 20,552 of record JBBPTT010000285.1, read on the forward strand.
GTCGATGAGAGAGTTTACGGAGGTCCTTGAGGTATGAGAGGTTCTTGTGATCAGTGAGGATGGTGACCGAGTGAGGTGTGCCTGGGAGGTAATGTTGCCATTCCTGTAAAGTGAGGATTACTGCAAGAAGTTCTCTGTCATAAATATCATAGTTTTGTTCAGCTCAATTGAACGTCTTGGAGAAGTAGGTGCAAGGATGAAGGTCACCATTAACATCGGCTTGGAGGAGGGCAGCTCCTGCAGTGAGGAGAGAGGCATCGGTCATCAGAGAGAATGGTCTGGAGGGATCAGGAAGTGAGAGGACTGGAGTGGAGGAGAAGGAAGTCTTAAGAGTGGTGAAGGCTTTGTCCTGAAGGGAAGTCCAGAGCCAGGGTTCATTTTTCTTGGTGAGGAGGACAAGGGGGGCAACAATGTTGGAGAAATTGGGGATGAATTTCCTGTAGAAATTAGCAAAACTGAGGAAACTGCAAATGCCTTTGACCAAAATTGGAAGTTTCCAATCAGCTATATAGCAGTTAGTTTGATCAGATCCATCTCTACTTGTCCTTGACCAATGATCATACCCAGGTATTCCATTTTCGGAGTGTCAAAGAAGCATTTGGAGATCTTGAGCAATAGATTGTGATCTCTTAGGCATTGGAAGACCCTGAGAGTCTGTTGGTGATGGAGATCCAGGTCATCCTTGGTGTGAATGCCTATATTGTCCATGTAAATCTTGAGCCATCCTTCAGCTAGAATGTCAGTGAAGATGTGGTTCATAAAACTCTGGAATGTGGGGGGAATGTTATTGAAACTGAAGAACATGACAGTGGGTTCAAAAAGGCCGAGGGGGGTGATGAAAGTGGCTTTCCATTGATCTTCTTCTTGAAGTCGGATATTGTTGTATCCCCATCTGATGTTGAGCTTGGTGAAGATCATAGATTCCTTCCTATCATCAATGAGGTCAGAGATGAGAGGGAGAGGGTAAGCATTTCAGATGGTGAATTCATTAAGATACCTATAATCCTGACATGGGTGAGGAGTTCCATCTTTCTTTGGGACAAAGAAAAATGGTGAGGCTTGGGGGGATTTGGAGGGGACAATTCAACCTGTTTTGAGGTTTTCTTCAACAAAGGCCTTGCAGGCCTCCTTCTCCACAGGGTTAAGGGGATATATCTTCACTATCTTGGGGACAAAGGATGGTTTTAGTTTGATGACGTGATCATAAGGTTGGTGGAGAGGGAGAACACTGAACATCTTTTCAGAGAAGACATCCGAATACTCCTTACACCATACTGGGACTTCCTGTTCTTTGGGGGCTTCTTGTTGCACAAGTTGAGTGGAGAAAGTGAGTTTGTTGAGGGAGTGGGGAGTCAGAGAGTGAATGGTGACAGTCTTGGTAATCCAGTCAATGTCAGGATTTTGTCTTTTTAACCAGGAGGTTCCCAGGATGACCTTCCTTTCGCCAAGCAAGGTTACCATAAACTTGATGTCTTCAGAGTATGAAGAGAAGAGAGCTTTAGCAGAGATGGTGAACTTGATGATTCCTTTTTGATTGGGGGTTCCATCCACATTGGTGGCTGTAAGAGGTTGGGCCATCTGGTGAATGCCGGATCAAAGGGATGGTACAAAGCTCAAGTCAATGAAATTTCCGGTAGCACCACTATTGATGAGAGCAATAGTATCAACAATTTGGGATTTGGATTGCAGGTGAACTGGGAGACGGATAGTTCTTTCATTCAGTTTGCCTACTAGTACATGAGGGAAGGATGATGTCAAGGTGGCTTCTCTATTCAAAAATCTGATGCAAAGCTATCTATCTGCATCTCCTCGGATTCGAAACAAAGTCTAAGCATTTGGAGGATCTCCCCTTCCTCCTTCCCCATAGAGCAGAGTTGGGACATGTAGGATTTGAGAGCAGATGGAGGAGAGGGGGTGACTGGGAGAGTAGTGGAGGAGATGACAGAGGTGTTAGTACTGGTGGTGGTGGTGGCGATGAGTTCTCGAGGGTGAGAGGGTTTGAAGGGAGTGGTAAAGGTGGTGTACTTCCCTGCATTATGTGTCTTTTTCCAGCAGTGAAGGCAGTGGCCTTCCCTGAAGCATTGGGCCTGTTCTTCTGGAGTGAGCTTCCCTACTTTGAGGGTGTCAAGGTCCATGGTGTTTGGGTCTGGAGAGGCAGTGGTGGTGGTGTGAGTCAAGGAGAAGAAAGAGGGTTGGTGATTTCCCTTTTTCAAAGCATTGATATGTGCGACTTGGGCATGGAAAGTTTTGGCCTTTTCAATCCATCCATTAATGGTGATGGGGACGGTGGACATTGAGAGGATAAGGGTGGTAATGTGGCGATCCAATCCTCCAGAGATCATGTGGATGAGGGTGGTGTTGTCTGAGATACCTGCTTTTGATGCCAAGTTCTGGAAGTCAGTGATGTACTTCTGGAAACCATCATCCATCTTGGAGGGTTTCTGTCAAAGGGAGGAGAGGTCAAGGCGGGCAGTGGTCTTGGTATTGAAGGGGAAGAATGTGGATTCAAAGTTCTTGGGGAGTTTCTCAAATGTTTTCTCCTTGGAGGGGATGGTTTGATCAGCCATGCTGTCATACTATTAAACAACTGCAGAACAGCTGGAGTTCGCTGTAAGCAACTATATATTTAAAGTATCTAGATCAACATACCTGGAGTTTGCTGTAAGCAACTGAGGGTGCAGAAAGTGAACTCCGAGGATGTGAGTGTGAAGTACAGTAAACAAAAATAAACAACAATAATGTGCCACAAGTGTGGCGATGCGAATGATAGCTAAATGGCACAATCAATGAATCTAACACTCCCCCTCATTGTGAGACTCTCCCAAGCCCAAGCATTACACAGAAATCCTGCACCTTCATCTGAGATAATGCCTTTGTCAGTAGATCCGCTGGCATCTTGGTGGTCGCAACAAATTTGGGCAAGATTGCTCCTTTATCCACCACATCTCGCAACCAGTACCATCACAGATCCAAGTGCTTCATTTGGCTGTGGTGCTCAGGATGCTTTGCCACCTGTATTGCTGATTGGTTGTCCATGTATAAAGTAGATGGATCTGGGAGTGTGAATCCAAGCTCCTGCAGCAGCTTGCACATCCAGATGATTTCCTTGCCTGCTTCACAAGCAGCGACATACTTGGCCTTGGTTGTGGACAATGCAACAATGGACTGGCACTTCGACATCCAGCAAACTGCACCTGTGCCAATTTTGACAACAAATGCACTGGTGGAGCAACCAGTGTCCTTGCAGCCACCATGGTTCACATCAGAGTAAGTTGCAAATAGCTCAGTAGATGAAGGATCAGGTGCATAAGTGATCAAGTAGTCGAGAGTGCCTTTGATGTAGCGCAGGAGATGCTTCACTGCATTCCAGTGCACCAGGCCAGGCTGGGCTGTAAATGATGTGAGTTGACTGACTGTGAATGCAATGTCAGGCCAAGTGGTGCAGGACAGATACTGGAGTGAGCCAATGGCACCACCATAGTCGACAGAGCGCATCAAAGCACACTCCTCGTCGGTAGTAGCAATCTGGGCCTGAGACAGGCTGAGTCCAGGATCCATGGGAGTGGTGACTGGCTTGCAGTCAGCTGTGTTGTAGTGTGAGAGCATGTCAACACAGTACTGCCTCTGGGAGATAGTCAGTAAGCTCTTTGAGCGATCTCAGTCAATTTTAATCCCCAGGATGTCAGCTGTGGGTCCCAGGTCATGCAACTTAAAATGTGCACTCAAATCTGCAATTGCCTGCTTGATTGCAGGTAGTGAAGGCAATGCAAAGGTCATGTCGTCGACAAAGACAGGAAGGAGGATGCAGACATCACCACGAGTGAAAATGTAGACTGCAGCATCAGAATATGTCTGTGTGAATCCCATGGACTTCAAAGTGGATCGCATTTTGTGATTCCAGTGATTTCCACCCTGTTTCATGCCATAAAGTGCCTTTTTGAGCAAGCACACAGTCTCTCAAGTGCTTCCCTCTGCAAATCCCTCAGGCTGCTCCATGTAGACATCACAGTCCATCTCGCCATTGAGATAGGCATTGGATACATTGACTGACCAAAGATGAAAGTCCTACAGGGCAGCAAGAGCAAGAATGACTCACAGTGTCAGCAATCACACTGTGGGGGCAAATACCTCAAGATACTCAAATCCTGGTCGCTGGGAGAATCCCTGGGCGATGAGACGAGCCTTATAGCACTCAAAGGACCCATCAGCACGATATTTCTTTGTGAATACCCATTGTGAGCCAATGACTGGCCGATCAGTCGGCCTGGGGACCAGAGTCCAGGTCCCATTCAACCTGTGAGCTGCCAATTCATCCATCACAGCTTGAGTCCACTCCTGTGCATCCTCATGTCGCATTGCATCTGCATATGAGCACAGGTGTGATGAATTCACAGCCATGCATTGCACAATGTCTGCCTCATCATCTGAATCGTTGTCAGTGGGGTCATTCAGCTGTGCTGGACTCAATTTCCACCATTCTCTTGGTGGCTGGCATCTCTGGACAGGCAATCAGGCTCCGATCCCCACAGGACTGGCTGGGCGTGCTGGCGGAGGTGTAACAGGTGCTGGAGGTGAAGCAGCTGGTGCAGGTAGTAGAGCTGGCAGAGGCAAAGGAGGCGGTGCATCCTGCTCATTATCAGGTGCCCCCCCAGGAGGTGCCATCTCTGGAGCCAAATCTGGCTGCTCCTCATCATCTGAGAGGTCTGGCAGACTATATGGTTGTGGCGCTTTCGGGGCTATGTGTGTCAGTGTAGGGTGAGCTAACAGAGTGCTGCAGCACTCATCAAAATCAGTGCATTCGCAAATCACTGTGCACTTTGTTGTGGGGTTATAGAACTTCCATCCCTTATACCCAGCTGGATACCCAATGAAGACACACTTCTCTGCATGCGATTGGAGCGAGTTGTGCTTGTTGCACTGAATGTGCACATATGCAGTGCATCCCCATATGTGCAGATGTGATACATCAGGTTTCTGACCATGCCAGAGCTTGTAGGGTGTCAAGGTGTCCAGTGCTGCTGTAGGGCATCAATTCCAGATGTGGACAAGTGCAGTGAGGGCCTCACCCCAGAATGACACTGCAAGCCCAGAATCCTGCAGCATTGCAGTAATTTGCTCTGAAAGGACTCGATTGGCACATTCGGCAACTCCATTCTGCTGCAGGCATGCATGGACTGTGTGCTGACACTCAATGCTAGCCTCTAGTGAATTTGAGCATGGCATTGCTCATGTACTTCCCTCCCTTGTTGTCGCACAGTATTTTAATCTTGCACTCTGACTGATTCTCTGTGAAGGCCTTAAACTGCTTAAAAGCCCCAAAAACGTCAGATTCTGCTCAAATGGACAGTATGAATCGATATCACGAGTAGTCATCAATGAATGTGACCCAGTACTGGTAGCCAGAGAATGTAGCAACAGAGAGCTGATGGACATCAGAGTGCACAAGCTCGAGAGGTCATGATGTATGCCATTGGAAGCTAGGGAATGGATTCGCATGCATTTTGCCCACAATGCATGGCTTGCACACTGGGTCTGGTGTGCTCTGTGAGTCAAGGCGCATCCCAGTGACCATTTTGTGATTGATCAATGCCCTCAAATCAGCCAAGTTATGGTGTGCCAGTCTCTGGTGCCAGAGTGACAAGTCGAGTGGTAGAGTGGTCACCATGTGCACAAACTCAGGCTGAGGCTCTGTCACACCATCCAGAAAGGCTGCATTGTTGCTATTGATGTTTGCAACAAAGAGTGGGCCATCTTTGCCATGAACAAAGGTCATGTGGGTGGCATTGATCTGTATGCTAAACCTGGAGTGGCGAGTGAGGTGGAGCACAGATAGGAGATTGTTCCGCAGACTAGGCACATGTAGAACTCTGGAGAACTCAACTGACCGAACCCTCTTCCCTTTTAGCACTGGATTGAACACCACAGACCCCACTCCAGCCAAATAGACAACAGTATTGTTGGTGAGCTTGATTGGGACGTGTTTCAGGGTGTAATTGTGAATCCAGTGACAATGGGCATCATATGAGAAGTGGCACCCATGTCTGCATTCCAATCTTAGTCAGCATCGAGCACAAGCAGTGAGAGGGGGTCGGAGGGATCAGTGGAATGAAGACTTGCATTTCCTGCTTTCTCGACCACATCCTGGATTGAGCCACCCTCAGTGGATGGAGTTGTCACCTGGTTCACTCTCTTTCCCCTGTTCCTCCCCGACTTGTAGTTCTCCTTCACCCTTTGCAGGCAGTGGCAGTTGCACTGGCAGTGGCCAGGCCTCTCACAGAATCTGCAGAGAGCTGAAGGGCTGCACCTGCAGGTGGTGGTGGAAGTGGCGAGTACTGAGTCTCCTCCAGTGGTAGCTGCCTCAGGGCGTGGTCAGCAATGAACCTCCTCAGTCTGGAATGTGGCCTTGACCTTGACCTTGTCAAGGTTGGTGAGTAGTGCAAGCGAAGATGTGAAATGAGCAAAGTCGGGGCCAAGTGCACAAATCATGGCCATGCAGGCCAGCTCGTCATCCAGGGCCTTCAAGTCGAAGGTGCTGGGGTGCAGCTCCTAGATTCTGGCCATGGCAAGTTCAACTTGGGCAGTAAGTGCAGGCAAAGTTTTGTTGGGGAGTTTGCGAATGCTGAAAAACTTGTTGTATGCAATGAAGTGAGTGCTGGCCTTTTGCTGCACAAACAGACTTTGGAGGGCTGTCCATGCTGTGGTGGGGTCATTCTGGTGAGCTTGGATGTGGACTCACTGATCTGGGGCAATACTCAGCATGAGTTCCCCTGCAGCCTTGTCTTGCTTCATGTCCCAGCTCTCCTGCTCTGCTGCATTGGAGGCTGGTTGCTTCTGCTTCCCACTGACAAGCTGCCAGAGTCCCTTGGAGCACAACAGAGCCTTCATCTCTCTGCTCCATGTGGTGTAGTTAGTGCCTGTGAGAGGATGGATGCATCAGTAATGGCTTTCGGATGACATGTGGAGGGCGATGAGGCGAGTGAAAGTTTTCGGAGAGTGCGAAAATGGTTGTAGCGTGTTATAGCACAGGGCTCATAACCTATTAAACAACTGCAGAACAGCTGGAGTTTGCTGTAAGCAACTATATATTTAAAGTATCTAGATCAACATACCTGGAGTTTGCTGTAAGCAACTGAGGGTGCAGAAAGCAAACTCTGAGGATGTGAGTGTGAAGTACAGTAAACAAAAATAAACAACAATGATGTGCCACAAGTGTGACAATGCGAATGATAGCTAAATGGTGCAATCAATGAATCTAACACTCCCTCCTCATTGTGCAACCCTCCCAAGTCCAAGCATCATGCAAAACTCCTGTACCTTGACTTGAGGCAATGCCTTTGTCAATAGATCTGCTGGCATGTGAGTCATTGCAATGAATTTCGGAGAGATCAGTCCTTTGTCCACCACATCTTGCAACCAGTACCATTGCAAATCAAGGTGCTTCATCCACCCATGATGCTCCAGGTGCTTTGCTACCTGTATCACTGACTGATTATCCATGTGCAGGGTAGAGGGGCCTGAGAGGGTGAATCTGAGCTCCTGCACCAGCTTGTGCATCCAGACAATTTCTTTGCCTGCTTTGCATGCAGCAACATACTCAGCCTCAGTGATGGACAGGGCAACAATGGACTGATGCTTCAATATCCAGCAAACAGCACCTGTGCCAATCTTGACAACAAATGTGCTGGTGGAGCAACCAGTGTCCTTGCAGCCGCCATGGTTTGCATTGGAGTAGGTCGCAAATAGCTCAGTGGAGGATGGATCAGGTGCATAGGTGATTGAGTAGTCAAGAGTGCCTTTGATGTAGTGCAGGAGATGCTTAACAGCATTCCAATGCACCAGACCAGGCTGGGCTGTGAATGATGCAAGCTGACCTACTGCAAATGCGATGTCTGGCTGAGTGGTGCAAGACAGGTACTGGAGCAAACCAATGGCACCTCCATAGTTGACAGAGCACATCAATGCTTTCTCCTTGTCGGTAGTGGCAACCTGGGTGCATGACAGGCAGAGTCCAGGATCCATAGGAGTGGTGACTGGCTTACAATCAGCCATATTGTAGTGGGAGAGCAGATCGATGCAATATTGCTTCTGAGAGATGGTCAGTGAGCAATTTGTGCAATCTCAGTCAATTTTAATGCCAAGGATCTCAGCAGTGGGTCCCAGGTCTTGCAGCTTGAAGTGTTTACTTAGGTCAGCAATGGCCTGCTTAATTGCAGAGAGTGAGGGCAATGCGAAGGTCATGTCATCCACAAAGACAGGCAGAAGAATCTGGACATCACCATGAGTGAATATGTAGACTGCAGCATCAGAATAAGTCTGGCTGAATCCCATGGACCTCAGAGTAGCACACATCTTGTGATTCCATTGATTTCCACCCTGTTTCATCCCATAAAGCACCTTTTTGAGCAAACAGACAGTGTCCCAAGTGTTTCTCTCTGCAAATCCCTCAGGCTGCTCCATATAAACATCGCAGTCCATCTCACCATTGAGATATGCATTGGATACATCCATGGACCACAGGTGGAAGTCCTGGAGCACTGCAAGAGTGAGAATGACTCGTAGAGTGGGCAATCGCACTGTGGGGGCAAACACCTTGAGATACTCAAATCCCGGTCGCTGGGAGAAACCCTGTGCCACAAGATGTGCCTTATAGCACTCGAATGACCCATCAGTGTGATATTTCTTGGTGAATACCCACCTCGAGCCAATGACTGGCTGATCAGTTTGCCTGGGGACGAGAGTCCAGGTCCCATTTGACCTGTGGGCTGCCAGTTCATCCAATGCAGCCTGATTCTGTTACAGTTTTTCCTTTCCTCTCCTTGATAAGTCCCCTTTACTCCCGACTCGACAACAATGACTGTCAGCCTATCCATAGGGATGCTCTCAGATTAACCAAGGACAACCCCAATGACCAATCCTTGAACATACGAGTCACTTCTTTATCCCTTCACTCTATCACCACTTCACCTCTTCACATCGTCACACCTTCACCATCTCACTGTGATGGTAACCATGCATAGCCCCACAGCCACTATCTTTTGATCCCTTGATTCCATCTCCGATGCTGCACAGTGATGTATCAATCACCTTAGTAACCCATGACTCATCCTGACTCATTGCCGGCTGTATGCACAGCCTATCCTTGTACTATATAGTTGATCCCAGTTTGCATCTTAGCTCCCCAGCTAGTTCTACGCAATCTATGTGTAGTTTTCTGGCCTCCACAAGACTGCTCATTGCAGTTAGTGAGATCTTCTTAGTGTGTCTTCGCACTACACTCGAGTGTGTGCTCAACTAGTTGCTTTCATTGGTTCTGGACTTGTTGTTGAACCTTTGACCTTGCTGGATAACTCCACGCAAGCGTAACAGATTCCACTCCAGTGTGTCCTCATGGCACATCGCATCTGCAAATGACCAAGGATGGGCTGAGTTCACCACATTGCAATGGGCAAGGTCTGCTTCCTCATCTGAGTCGTCCTCAGTCGGATCAATCAGCTGCGCCAGACTCAGCTTCCACCATTCCCTCGGTGGCTGGCATCTCTGGAATGGAATCCTTGCTCCAATCCCAACTGGACTCAGAGGGCATGCTGGTGGAGGTGTAGCTGGTGGGGGTGATGGGTCTGGTCCAGGTGAAGCAGCTGGGGGAGGCACAGGAGATGGCAAATCCTGATTATGTCCATGTGCCCCCCCAGGAGGTGGCAACTCTGGAGCAGAATCCAGCTCATCCTCATCATCCGAGAGATCTGGCAGAGTATATGGTAGTGGAGCATTTGGCACTGTGGATGTGGGCATAGGGCAGACTGAGGGGGCAACATTGCACTCATCAAAATCAGCATGTTTGGAGATAATTGTGCACTTTGTGGTGGGATTGTAGAATTTCCAGCCCTTGTAGCCAGCTGGATATCCAATGAAGACACACTTATCATAATGCGATTGGAGTGAATTTCGCTTGTTGTGCTGCACATGCACATAGGCAGTGCATCCCCAGACTCAGAGGTACAAAACATCGGGTTTCCAGCCATGCCAGAGTTCATAAGGCATTGCAGCCTCCAAGGCAGCTGTAGGGTATCGATTCCAGACATGGATGAGTGCAGCGAGAGCTTTGCCCCAGAATGGCATTGCAAGGCCCAACTCCTGCAACATTGCAGTGATTCACTCAGAGTGAAACACCACAACAACCCATACTGGCAAGCGCACAGTGAACAAGAGACGGTCTCCCTAGACCATGGGAAGAAGGGGGTAAAGACCAAGTGAACTTGGCTAGGGGATAGCCAGAGGTTCCTCGGGTATATATACATACTATAGTATACACATGTTGTACTCGTATCTACGATGTACCGTGAGGAGTCCGCATGGATTTACATGCACTAACCATAAGGCATCATAATGGAAGTAAGTCCACACCTGATACATAAGGCATCAAGGGTCGTGAATGATCATAGTAGGAATCGTGGTAGGATCGTGAAGTGGCCATAGCCTCGTGATCTAATCGTAAAAGTATCAGATAAGATCAGATAAGATAAGATTGTCTCAATAAGAAGTGTTTCAGTATCGTCCTGTAACACAGAGAGAACTTGATTGGCCTGTTCTGCGACCCCATTCTGCTGTGGGTGTGCACAGACTGTGTGCTGGCGCTCCATGCTAGCCTCTGTGGTAAATTTGAGCATCACACTGCTCATGTATTCGCCTCCCTTGTCATCATGCAGTATCCTAATCTTGCACTCCAACTAGTTTGCAGCGAATGCCTTAAATTGCTTTAATGACTCAAAAATGTCTGATTTCGCCTGGATTGGCAGCATGAAGCAATAGCGCAAGTAGTCGTTGATAAATGTCACCCAGTAGTGGTATCCAGAAAAAGTAGCAACTGGCAGCTGATGCACATCCAAGTGGACAAGCTCAATGGGTTGGGAAGCACACCAATGCGAGGTAGGGAATGGATTGGCATGCATTTTGCCTGCAATGCAGGGCTTGCATACTGGATCTGGTGCACTAGGTGAGTCAAGACACATCCTAGTGACCATATTTCTCTCCAACAGCACCTTTACATTGGCCACATTGTGGTGGGCAAATCTCCAGTGCCAGAGGGACAGATCAAGAGGTGAAGTCATCGCTGGGTGTGCATACTCTGGCTGGGGCTCTGTCTCACCATCAAGGAATGCCACATTGTTGTGATTGATGCTTGCAGCGAACAGAGCACCATCTGTACCATGAACAAAAGTCATTTGACTGGCATTGATCTGAATAGTGAATCCAGAGTTGTGAGCAAGATACAGCACAGAGAGCAGATTGTTTCAGAGGCTAGGGACATGCAAGACATTTGCCAACTGGACCAACCGGACCCTCTTCCCTTTCATCACTGGATGGAACAACACAGACCCAACACCAGCAGAATACAGCGACTCACACAACTGTCCCAATGTTTTACATTTTTGATTGTTTGTTGAATACCTCTGGAAGGAAAACAAGTATAAACAAAGTGTCAGTGAATGAAATGAAGTATATACTCTTGGCTAGATTTGGGTAAAAACATTATGTAATTTGGATCAGTAACCATGGAGATATACATCATTCAAAACTGACACTCATTGGGACAATTATGTGAGTGTCATTTGAACATGTCAGAATCTG
>JBBPTT010000286.1:0-32151 GCA_038094175.1 Boletellus aff. lepidospora
TACGAAGTAACTAAAGGTATATATAGGCGATGATGAGTAAGCATCGAAGCCTATGGAACATGGTGGAAGTATGACTAATGGTGGAACTGCCATCTAGGCACAGGAACCGTAACTAAGAGGAAAGATCCGATAGGATCGAAATAAAAGAAGAACGAGGACCAAAGACAAAGAGGTAATGAGTAAAACCAGGAGAGAATGCCCCATACGGGCCAGCATAGCGGAGAGTCTCGATACAAATAAGGAACAAGGATGAAGCAAGAGAAAAGATCGTAACACAAACGAAACTATGACATTTACGATAGAGAACTCTTGGCAGTCATCCTTGCCCTACAAGAATGGTGACACTACCTCCTCAGTACCCCTCACTCAGTCACTGTCCTCACTGATCACAAGAACCTTTCCTACCTCAAGGACCCCCATAAACTCTCTCACCAACAAGCTCGCTGGTCTCTTCTCCTTCAGGATTTCAACATCACCTGGAAAGTTACCCCCGGCACACAAATGAGACCAGCCAACACTCTTTCTTGACAAGATTCTGTGGACACCTCCCTCGACAATATTGCCCCCATCCTCCCAGAACCCACCATCATTGCCACCTTTGATCTCGCCTTAGCAGATAAAATCTCTGCTTCCTCCCCATCAGATCCCCTTGTTCTTCAAGCAGTTAATGCTCTCAAGGATGGCTCCCCTCTATTCCCTCGCTCCTCCCTCTCTGATTGGTCCCTACATGATGGAAAACTGTACTTTCAAGACCGTCTTTATGTTCTCCCAGACACTCACTCTGATCTCCTTCATTCCCTTCACTCCTCCCCCACTTCTGGCCATGCTGGACAGTTTCACACCAAGGTCTTAGTTGAATGCAACTATTGGTGGCCAGGTCTCGCCACCTTCGTCAAAAACTTCATCGCTGGCTGTGCCCTCTGCCAGCAGTCCAAGGTCAACACTCATCCCATTGTACCACTGCTCATGCCCATTCCTTCTACCTCAACCCTCCCCTTTAAACAAATCTCTGTTGATCTCATCATGGATCTCCCCTTATCTTCTGGTTTCAATTCTATCATGGTTGTGGTCAACCATGGCCTTACAAAGGGGGTAATTCTACTCCCTTGTCTTAAAACCATTGATGCCACAGGCATTGCTAAATTATTCTTTGACAATGTCTTCAAATGCTTTGGCCTCCACAACCCCATTATCTTGGACAGAGGCCCCCAATTCACCTCAGCCTTTGCTCAAGAGCTCACTAGACTCCTCCAATATGACCTACACCTCTCCACCACTTACCACCCCCAAACCAATGGTCAAACTGAATGAACCAATCAAGAATTAGAAATGTATCTTCATATTTTCTATGCTAATAACCCTCTAGAATGGACAAATTACCTAACAACTGCAGAATTCCACCATAACTCTGTCCCACACAGCTCCACCTGGAAATCACTGTTCTTCCTTCTCCTTGGTTACAAACCTCGGGCCTACCCCACTCTGGGTAAAACCTTCCTTCCTGCTCTCACTGACTGTCTCTCCTCCCTAGCTAAAGCCCGGGAAGAAGCTCTTGCTGCCCATGACTCTGCCCATCTCGCCATGACTCGGCACACCACTCACTCATTCTCCCCTTGGAAAGTAGGAGATAAGGTTTGGCTCGAAGCCACTAATCTCCGAATCCCTTATCCATCCAGGAAACTTGCCCCCAAACAGCATGGACCCTTTGAAATCTCTCAGGTCCTATCACCACTCTCTTACCGACTCCACCTTCCTCCCACATGGAGAATCCACAATATTTTCCATGCATCACTTCTCTCCTTTAAACAGACTGATGCACATGGCCCATCATTCTCCAGACCACCGCCCATGCTGATTGCTGATGAAGAGGAGTATGAAGTTGAAGCACTTCTCACACACCAGGGATCCCCTGGCCAATACAAGTACCTGACCACATGGAAAGGTGATGGCTCATCAGAAAATACCTGGGAACCCAAAAACAATCTCCGTCATGCCCCCCTTCTTTTATCTAAATATAAAAAAGACCATCACTTACGATAGACCCTAATGTACCTAGTTCTTCGCCCTTTTATTCCCCTCCTTTCTGCCCTCCTCTTTGTCTCCCTCCTTGCTGCTTTCTTTACCCTCTACTGGTTTTACACTTGAAGTTTCCCACCATGTCCATCCCCATCACTCCTCGCTCCACCTCTTCTTCCTCCATCTCTTCTGGTTCTGTTCATCGCACCACCCTTTGAAACATTCCTGTTCAAGCCACCCATCTCCCCCACCTCTCTGCCCATACTCTTTACTCTGCTATCCTTTCCGAACCAACCCTCATCCTTGCCCTCAAAGCCCTTCCTCTATACATTAAGGACAAGATATCTCAAGAACTAGTACGCCTGTTCCACAACTGCACTCATGCTCAAACACTCCATTTTCATGCTGCTCCCCTCAATCACCCCACCAGTTATGGTCTCCCCTTATGGTTGGCCATCAATTGCATCCCTGAACATGTCTTATCCATTCTCCATTTACACGGTTTTCATGTTTTTGTCTCTCAATTACCCCTTGACCTTGTTTACCCTTTGTTCAGTACTGTTTTCGCTAGTCTACCTGCCTTTGACCAAGATGAATATGTCTCTCAGGTCATAACCACCCACCGCCTCATACTCCACTCCCAACAACCCTCTCCAGAAGACCCTCACTCCTCAATCTTGCCTGTTTGCATTGCCACTCCTGTTTCTATGTCCCCCCCTCCATCTGTTGAAGGGACTACTCTTGTCAACTCCCAGCCCATTCCATCGACCCCTTCCTCGATGTCCAAGGACGTCAATGAGATCGACCATATGCCACCAGCCTCATATCTCGTTGCTCTCCCAAATGGCACTACTATCCTTTCCTTGCCCACTAGAGTCCTCCTCCGTCCCTTTTGGCCCACTCCAGCCACTCCTACCTCTCAATGTCACAATTGTCATGAATTGGGACATTACATACAGGACTGCCCTCGATACTCCTGCTCCCATTGCCACCAGTTCACTCCAGGGCATCATGCGAGAGAGTGCCTCTCCACTCAATGTGGTGTATGTCGATACTGGGGACATGCAGATCAGGTCTGCCCCACTCGTATTTGCTCAGGCTGTGATAGATCTGGTCACATACTCAACAACTGTCCGTTCAAGCATCTCACTCCTGCACAGGCTACCTCCATCTTTGGAGGAGGGTTGTCTTCTGAGAATTGAACCTAGAGTTCAATTGTACTGCAGGGGTAATGTTACAATCTTCACTCTCACGTCCACTATATTTCTTCTTTCCATCAAGTCTCTTCATTATGCCAGCCCCTATGGGCTATTCTCTCCCGCCTTTAGTCATTTCCTCTTTGTCTTCAGTCCATCTTCCCTTTCGATCCAGATCCTTTTGGATCTGTCTGCTTAGTTACAGTTCCTGTACCTTGATGGTATCTCTCCCCTTTGTCATCATTCTACAACATTCTATAGGTTTCCTTGATGACTCATCATAGCCTATATATACCATTAGCCGCCTCTTGTATATACTCACTCTTGTTCTATGCAATAACACATAGTCTTTTGTCACTCCTCAGCCTCGACTCTTCGAATCTGTCATCCCAAGAAACCCTCAGTCCTCAAGTATCTCTCGAGTCCTTCATCTCAGACTTGTTCTCCTAGGTGGATAGGATGCTGCAACCTCTTCATGAGAGTCTGCCCTTCCACAGGTTGCAGGAATGACACTTGACGTGCATTCTGTGTAACAGGAACCACTGTTTAGCATCTTCTGGTCTTCCATTAAATGGGCCTGGGTTTCCAGCATGGATTTCAGATTCTTCTTGGGGAAAGAAGGAAGGTGCTATTAAAGTTGTGGAGGCAAGTAAAGGAGCTGGGATGAGAAATGTAGGGTTAATGCAGGGGATAGGTATAGGAATAGGTGAAGACTCAGCAAGAGTGATGCAACTGTGGGAGTCCTCTTCCATTGGTTGATCTGGTGAAGGAGATTCGTCAGGATTGGTTCTAGGAGTGATGGGATGGCAATGGGGGTTCAGGTAGAGGATTCTATTCTTGCTATTTCAAGGCAGTGTGGTCATGCCATAATTATTGCTTCCTGTGATCCAGTGGATCTTGTAATGTGTTCTTGACTTTCCATAGAAGATCCAGTGATTCTTCTTGTCAGTGATTGTGGGGATGACATAATTCCCCTTTCATGTCGGACAGTGGATCTTTCCCATGCATCAGGTATGGACTGTAGACTGGGTGGTGGAGCAGCAGGTTCATGGATTGGTCCATGTATCCTTCTGCGGCTGCTAGATGTCAACAGCTCCCTTCCTGGGAGGTGAGGTGGTCTGGTGGACATTCCAAATATGATTGGTGGTAGAGGGACTTGCCAGGTACCCTCTCATTCTCCTGGTTGACTTTGTGTTCATCATTGTGGCGACGATTCTTCTTCATCCGTAGATGTTTCCAGGTTGGCTCTTCTGGATTCCCACATATCAATGATTACTAGGTAAGCCTAGGTCGATAGGATAGGACAGTGTATAAGGCAATGGTTGCAATGATGGTACCTACCAATCTGAGAATGGTAGTGACACCAGAGTAAAGGCAAGGACTAGTAGGTCCGATCTTCTTTCTGAAGACAACTTTGTGGTTATTGACTTAGAGTCCTTCTACTGAAAAGCAGGGACAAGAAGACAACTAGTTCTTTTGTTATGCTTGCATGGAGTGATCCAGCAAGTTAAGAGATCGGATGATAAGTCTGAGCCCAAACAAAGACACTAGTTGAGTGCACACTCTGAGGTGTAGTGCAAAGACACAGGAGAATCTCACTAACTGTGATAAGCAGTCTTGTGGAGGCCAGAAAACTACATGTAGATTGTGTAGAACTAGCTGGGGAGCTAAGATACAAACAGGGTCGAACTATATAGTACAAAGGTGGACTGTGTGAACAGCTCTGATGAATCAGAATGAGTTGCGGGTAACTAGGCTGAGTGATACATCAATGCGCAGCATCAAAGATGGGATCAAAGGATCAAAAGATGGTGGCTGTGAGGCTATGTGTGGTTACCATCATAGTGAGATGGTGAAAGTGTGACAATGTGATGATGTGATGATGTGAAGATCCAGGGGATTCTGTAGGCTTCAGTAGTTATCATCAATGGGTTGATATTGGAGAAGACTTATCAAGGGAATGGAAAGAAAAACTGTAACAGAAAGCACAGTCCATCAATCATTTTAAAGGAAAGTCTTTTGTAATGTCTTAAACCTGGAGTTTAAGTGTGCAAAGGGGGTAATGTTACAGTTTTTCTACCTTTTCCGTTTCTCCTCTAGTTTCCACTTGCGATTGCACAGAACATGTACTCATTCCATTCCTACATTGTTCCTAATACTTAGCTTTCAGCTTTACATCCTGAATCCCTTATTATGGTAGCTCCTATTCCTTCATCATTACTTGCTACCTTCACTACTGAGTAGTTACTACATCTTCTACCAAGTCCATAGCTTAGTTGCTTACACAACTAGCTACTCATACCTTTAGTTAGTCTAGAGTACTTGTACTTTCTTTACTCTTGACTAGTGCAATACTATGCAGTCTCTTGTCACTCCCCTGAGCCCTTGAGCCTCTCTGAGTCTAAAGCCTTTGATCCTCCTGGATCTAGTTCCACTTGTTCTCCTAGGTAGTAGGGATGCTGTGACCTCTTTGTGAGAGTCCACCCCTCTACAGGTTGCTTGAACAACATGAGAGTGCATTTAGCATAACACTAGGTGAAGAAGTGATGTAGTGAAGAGGTGAAGAAGTGAAGAGGGGAAGAGGTCTGGGTTCTATCCAGGATATATTCCTGATTAGAGAATGTGGTCCTTGAATAAGGAGTTGTCAAGAAGAAGTGTGACTTAGCAGGTAGGTCTGGTATCCTGTTGGTAAGGAAAAGTGAAAAACTGTAACAGTACCTATGTATTGCCTATGTTGGGAAGGCTTGTTTGGCTGTGTCTCAGATGTGAATAACTATCTGATATGTTTGAGAAACATTTTCTTTTGTGTCTCAGGTGTTGTTATGTTGAATGCACACCAAGTATCATTACAGCTACCTGTGGAAGGGTGGACTCTCACAAAGAGGTCACAGTGTCCTACCACCTAGAAGATCTCAAGGGAATGGGGGGCTTGAGGGATACTTGAGGCTGGAGTGACTGAGTGTTATGCTGAGCAGACACTTGTGTCACTCTAGCAACTTGTGAATGGGGTGGACTCTCACTAAGAGGTCAACAGCATCCCAGACACCTAGGAAAGCAAGGGAAACTCCTGGCAGAGATGAAGAACAAAGGCTAGGACTCAGAGGAAGGTCTGAGGACTCGAGAGACACAAGGTACATGTTATATTGTGTAAGTAAGAGTGAAGACAAGTACAAGGTAACTAATGGTATGAATAGCTAGTTGTTACAATTTTCTCCCTTGCACCTTGTATATATCTTGTTTCTATCATTTCACTTCATCACGCCAGCCCCCTTATCTTCTCCAAACACTTCGATCATTTCTTATTTGTCTTCAGTCCATTCTCCTGTGTTATCCGAGTCATCTTGGATTATTTCCCTTAATTACCATTTGTACCTGGTACCTGCTGCACTTTGATAGGTCATAGCTTACCTCATTGTTCTACCTTGTTCCATAGGCTTTGATGATGACTCATCTTCACCTATATATACCTTTACTATGCATGTATTCACTTCACTCTTGTTCTGTGCAATTATACACAGTCTTTTGTCACTCCTCAGTCCCTTTGTCACTAAGTCCTTCGGGCTTGAGCATCCCTCAACCCCTCGATCCTCTGTTCTCCTAGGCAGTCAGGACACTGTAGACCTCTTTGTGAGAGTCCACCCTGCTGCAGGTCACTTGAATGACACTAGAGTGCATTCAGTGTAACACTAGCTATGTAAGTAACAAGCTATGGGACTTGGTAGAAAGTGAAGTACTACTCAGTAGCAAAGGTACCTAGTGAAGAGAAGCAAGTAAAAAGGGGCTACCTAGAGACAAGTGAATAAAGTAGAGAACTAAGGATAGGAGGACATGTAGGAATGGGAATGAGTACATGTTCTATGCAAATAAACAGTGAAACCAAGAAAGTACAGAAAAGAGGAAAAACTGTAACACTGAGAGGGCAAAGGATCTGAGGATCAAGACTGAAGGGCTGCAAGTCATAACTTGTGGACAAAGACTAGGGGTGACACAAGGTATGCATGTTACTATGCAGATCAAGAGTAAAGGACAAAGTACAAAGACAAAGGTATATATAGTGGTTGATGAGTAATCAAGGAACACTATGAGTCATGGAAGAAAAAGTAAGTGGTTACCATCAGAGAGTGAGTCATATCCCATCAAGGGATTGTGATGGATGTTACCAGGTGACCAGATTGATGAGATTAGGTGACAAAGGTGAAGAGTAACTAAAGAGGACAAAGATAAGTCAAGATGAGGGGAAATAGGGGCTTAGACCTGAAGATAATCCAAAGGACTAGGAAAACTGTAACAGGTGTCAGTTACATCACACCAAACTCTTCTAGATCATTGCTTCAGTCATTCACATCAGCTAAACAGGATATATGCTTTTTACAGTCTGTTTAGATGAATCATGTGATTACATAATCTCAAAGGTGTTTGCTCTCCATGCCAGATCAATACAACAATCTATAATAAATGGCAACAAGACACTGCACACTCTCAAGATATTTTATTCATAGAATATAGTCTACTAGTTAAACAATCATTCAAGTGGCTTGTCCCTGAAAACTAATAGATCATATAATGACACTATTTGGTTGCCCTGGAGAACACTAAGTAACTGAAGTGATGTCAAGTGGTAGAGATTCACCTTGCGTTCCAAATTTTCAATCACGTCCCGTAGACGATCACCTATGACGTGACGCTTCACTGCTTCGGTAGCACAATCCAACAACTTATATTCCTCGGTGAGGCTGTTGTAAATCCTTACAATAGAATAAAAATCAAAGGCAGCACGATAAGAAATATATGGATGACGTACTCTCTGTAGTGAGCAAACTCGTCCTCGAGTTCACCAACGACCCGAGCAAGCACAGTCTGAGGTGGAATATCGTTCTCGGACGGGTGATCAGGCGAAGGTCGCAGCTGGGCAGTTCCATCAAACCCCTCGTCCTTATCTTCATGATTATTGGCAGCTTCATGGTCGTCTCGGGCACCATTGGCATGAACGCGGTGGCTATGGGGACCTTTGCACATTCGACATGAAGTAGCGTTGTGGCGAGGTGCAGAGAAAAACAAGCGCTCCAGCTCCGAGCTAATCTTGGGAAACGGTTCTCCATCACCCTGGGATGATGAATTGGACGCCCGCTCGGAACGACGCTCGTCGAGATCTACTGATATTCGGTCTATTTCTTCGTCATCAATAAACCTTCGAACTGATGGTTCCGGTGATTCAGCTGTGTTGTGGTGAAGGGGGGGATCTACCACATCCTGACTTTGCTCGTTCAGAGAGGCATCGCGCCCTTGACGCCGTTCGTGGAGGCCCTTTTCGACGACCCCACGTAGGACCTCAATTTCGCCAGCGAGTCTTTCTACTTCTGTTCTTAGCTGACTGATTTCTTGGGTCTTCTGTGTCAACGAAAGGGCGTCCGATTCTCTGAGGCTACGAAGCTCCTCGAGCAGTTGTTGTTGAGATAATAAATCGGACGTTACGCGGCTAAGGTGAGACCTTAGTGTTGTGACCAGCGCTTCTAGTGCTGCAATCCATCATTAAGAGGTCGATCACCAAGTTTGATTTACAATCACCTTTCTTCTCCTGCACCACTTCAAAATACTTGGAGGCGTGGGGGTCGACATCTTTTTGTCTCCTTTCTTTGCCCTTGACACGGGAAGTCGACGGTACGCCCACGCGGGCGGCACTAATATCCGTCGCATCCTCCATGATTCGCGTACGTTCCTTCATGACATCACGTTTACACTCTTCAAGTTCATACTCCAGCTCTCTAACACGACGCCGCGCAATGCTATTCTCTGTTTCTAGATGGTTTAACCTGGTGTGAAGCGCATTGAGAGATGCCACGAGACGAGCTTTCAATTTTGTGATTAATGGTCCTTCACGAAATAGAAGAGGCCGAGTCACCTTCAACCTCTTTAGAGCCTGGGCCGCGGACAGCGTACCGTTCCAAATTCCCCTTCGCAGGAGAAATCACGGCATTGGTCAGACCAGTGACATCTGGAAGATGTACACGACTGCGATTCGACTTTTTTGGCGCACGGCTTTCATAATTGGGGTCAATCCCCGTATCCGCCGTGTTTCGGTTCGGGCCATCCTTAACCACAGAGCGGTTCCCAGTCAGAACAATAGGTGCATTATCTTCTTGCCATTGCTCTTGAGCTTGACGGACGTCACGAGTCAACCCCCGAGCCATCCTGGTAAAGGGGGTGGCAGTGGTGTCAAAAGAGACCGTGGCTTTTCGGACCCGGGCAGTCCCACTCCGCCGGGAAACACTTGCATCTGCATGTCGCTGCGTCGAGTCTGATGCGTATTGTGGACCTCGGGACTGGCCACCGCGGGGACGCCTAGGAGAAAATCCAACGCGTTGTAACGTCTCCGACAACTTTCGACGAGAGATATCCTGTGACCGGTCGGCCTCGTTCGCATCAGAACCTGGGTGACAAGCTGAAATACATGACGATGGCATCGCCAGCAGAAGATGAGCCTTAAATTTAGGATTGAGAAACCGCCATTTCGTACCAGCTATGATATCTTGGAGGGGGCGTTCGGGATCATATTCCGCACCGCTGTTACTAGGCTCCCTCCTTCCACCACGAGCAAGCCCGGCCGTAATAGTGAGAGCACTAGCATGATGGGCAGCAGTCGATACAGTTCGGACATCATATGGAGTGATGCCCTCGTCATCATGGATAGACCATGCGCGAATGTGGCTAGTGTCAAGATCCATGTTTTCGTGCGAGTGCCGACCCAATGAGGCGAATGCGGGAAAGTGCTCGGGGGCAGAGTCATGTCTGGGGTACTCCAAGGACTCGTTGTCGCCGGCATCGTCGTCTGGCACTGAGGATAGATGAAGTGATAGATCGGTGTTTTGCAAGTTGTGTTCAAGTTGGATACGGTGCTGCTCGAGCTCATCTCCAGGAATGCTGAACTCACGGCGTGAGGATGACTTTCTAGCCATCTGAGGTATCACTGAAAACAAATGACAAGAGAAAAGCGCAAAATCAAGGAAAAGAGGAACAGCGAGCAGCGAGGTCGCCTGAACAAGAGAAGCAAACAAAGTCGACGCGTGATCGCGTTAGTCACGTGACTTTATCGGAGTCGGGTCCACTTTTTCCAATCATCTCGGGCTCAGTCCTTGACGGGACCGTCTTGCACAACGCCCATGGAACAACAAACTCACAAGGCACACAGGCCTGCTCAATCTGGATCCAAGGCAGAGAAGAAGGCCAAAAGCAAACGACCGCCTGGGTTCAACGAGAAAGTGAGTTCATTGCAAATCAGTTATCCTCCAGCTCATAGTTTTGTTGCGC
Organism: Boletellus aff. lepidospora; assembly: GCA_038094175.1. NCBI lineage: Eukaryota > Fungi > Basidiomycota > Agaricomycetes > Boletales > Boletaceae > Boletellus > Boletellus aff. lepidospora. The sequence goes on from JBBPTT010000286.1 coordinate 10,518, forward strand.
AGGCCTTCGCACCACAGTCTGGCAGACGCGCTGACAGACAAGGTCGCAGGAATGTAGAGCGAGAACAGACTCGCTTACATGTCCCCCTAGTCGACAGGACCCCCAACGACATACCACCTCCTGTCATCGTTGCGATCGTGGGCCCTCCAGGCGTTGGAAAGACCACGCTTCTTAGAAGCCTTGTTCGTCGGTACTCGAAACAAACCTTGCAAGAAGCTAAAGGCCCTATCACTGTCGTTGGAGGGAAGAAGCGACGATTGACGTTTGTTGAGTGCAACAACGATCTCAACTCCATGATCGACATAGGCAAGGTCGTCGACTTGGTACTCCTCATGATCGATGGCTCTTTCGGTTTTGAAATGGTCTGCTCTCTTGGGGGTTATTAGCTTTCTTTTCCCTTCATGACGTTATGCGCAGGAAATTTTCGAGTTCCTCAACATACTACAATCTCACGGATTCCCAAAAGTCATAGGCGTGCTCTCTCACCTTGACCTCATTCGGAAGCAATCCACTCTGAGAGACACCAAAAAGGCTCTTAAGAAACGATTCTGGACCGAAATTTACCAAGGCGCGAAACTGTTTTATCTCTCTGGCGTCCTCAACGGCCGGTATCCCGACAACGAAATTCTCAATCTTTCACGTTTCATCAGTGTTATGAAATTCCGTCCACTCATATTTCGAAATACCCACCCATACATGTTGGCAGATCGAATTGAAGATCTCACATCGCGCGAAACGGTTCGCGCATCAAAAGGCAAATGTGATCGGACAATCACATTATATGGCTACTTACGGGGTACCAACCTTCGTCCAAGCACGCAAGTTCACATACCCGGTGTTGGAGATCTCAACTTAACATCCGTCACTGTACTGGGAGATCCTTGTCCACTCCCTAACGCGGATTCGGAGAAACGGCGGAAGCTGAGCGAGAAGAAGAAGCTACTTGTGTATGCCCCAATGAGCGACGTTGGAGGTCTTATGTACGACAAGGACTCCGTCTGGATCAATGTTCCCGGTAACTTTACGCGTCGACCAGTGGATGGTAAGTTTTCTACAATCATTACTGTCGGTAATTGATGCGTTACTTCAGCTCCGACAATCCCTCAAGGCGAAGGCGAACAAATGGTCATTGACCTCCAAGACGTCGACGCTACCCTCGGAGATGCCATTTCCCAGAGTCGGATTAGACTACTCGGGTCTTCGTCCAGACACCTTAGGGCTGATACAGTTCCGCATTCGGAGGACGCCAACAACACGGATGAGGATGGGGATGAAGAAAATGGTACCTGGTCGCACGAATACTCGGAAGATGATGACGAGGCAGATGAGGCGGACTCGAGCGACGAGGATGGCCCACTCTTGGACTCGAGCGAAGGCGATCACGATGAAGGCGACACCCTAATGGCTTCTCGTGGTAGTAACCAGTGCCACGTATGGCCCACAAGACCCCAGGAGGAACTCGATGAATTTTTCTATCCTAAAGTGATAGCTGAATCATACGACGACGATCTTGACATGACCAAAGATCCATTATTGGCCGAGGACCTACAGGAATGGGAGGACGAAGAGAACCTCGAGTCAATACGCTCACTTTTCATCACTGGGGATGATCCCGCTATTGGTGATATCGAACAAAGCAAAGATGACGAGGAAGACGGAGAGTCTGATAACCCTGGGTCCGCGAGTGCTGCGGCACTCGCTTCCAAAAAGGAAGCACTCAAGCGCAAGTTTGATGAAGAGTACGACGACCCGGAAAGAGATAAAATGGATTTTTACGATGCAAAGAAAGACGAGTTGAATCTTCAACTCCAACTCAATCAGTCAGAATTCGAGGATATCGATGGCGAGGCGCGCACGTTGGTGGAAGGTTACCGACCGGGAACCTATGTTCGAATTGAAATCTCCTCGGTTCCGTGCGAGATGGTTGAAAATTTTGATCCCCATTATCCTATCATTATCGGAGGTTTGTTGCCGGCCGAGGGACGATTTGGATACCTTCAAGTGCGCATAAAGCGGCACCGCTGGTTCACAAAAACCCTCAAGACCAATGATCCACTCATTCTTTCACTCGGGTGGCGACGTTTCCAGACAATCCCAATATACTCTCTTGATGATCATTCCATTCGTATGCGTATGCTCAAGTACACTCCGGAACATATGCACTGCTACGCAACGTTTTATGGACCTGTCTCTCTTCCGAACAGCGGTTTCAGTGCCTTCAACTCGCTGAATGGGCATAACGCTGAGTTCAGAGTAGCGGCCACGGGCGTTGTTCTTGACATTGATCGGTCGACAAAGATAGTAAAAAAGTTGAAGCTTACTGGAATACCCTTCAAGATATTCAAGAACACGGCGTTCGTAAAAGACATGTTTACAAGTGCACTTGAGGTCGCGAGATTTGAAGGCGCCAATATTCGGACCGTTTCAGGCGTTCGGGGCCAGGTAAAAAAAGCGCTCTCGAAGCCAGAGGGAGCATTCCGGGCGACGTTTGAGGATAAAGTGTTGATGAGCGGTTAGTGTTCAGTTCAGAGTCAACCCGCGATGCTCACAAACGGGGTAATAGACACCATTTTCCTACGTGCTTGGTACTCCATCCAGCCTCGCGAGTTCTACAATCCAGTGACATCGCTGCTCTTGTCAAATAAATCACGATGGCAAGGCATGCGGTTGACGGGGGAAGTGCGCAGAGATGAAGGGATTAAAACGCCGCTGAACGTCAATTCACACTACAAGCCCGTCGAGCGCCGGCCACGACGATTCAATCCGCTCAAGGTACCCAAGAAACTGCAAGCCTCGTTACCCTATGCATCGAAACCGAGAGCGACGAGAGCACAGAGCAAGAAGACATACATGCAACAGCGTGCTGTGGTGATGGAACCAGAGGAGAAAAGGGCTATCGCACTCCTGCAACAGATCAAGGCCCTGCGAAAAGATCAGGTGGGGAGACGGAGGGACAGTCAGAGCAAGAGGAAAGAGGCGCATCGGAAGAAGGTTGCAAAGGAAGAGACACTGAAACGAGAGAAAGAAAAGGACAAGAAGAAGGGTATTATGAGAGCTGCAGGGATCAAACACAAGCGCCAGTCAGAGGCCGAGGAGGGCACCCGATCGAGAAAGAGGCAGAGGACCAACTAATAGACTGTGTGACTGTGACAGACTGCGTGACAGTAATCGCCATTAGTCCAGTACCACTCGTGCAGCTAAATGGTCGACGTCCAGTTCTGACAGCCGGGATGAGCGGACATTCCGGATGGTACGCGAACGACCATGGGTCGCAGGGGATCTACTCGTCCGATCCGACTGCGAACGATGGTATACGCTCACACTCGCAGGGACACGCCCCCGACGCCGTGTACGAAGCGCACAGACTGTTTGCCGCGTACCCGTCCGCTTCCGCAACGCCCTCTGCACATGGTACCGTCGTTTATCCGCCAACATATGCTTTTATGTGCTTACCAGCGTACGCAGTGTCGGGCCACATCAGTAATCTCTCTACCCTCGCCCTGCCACCAACCTATATGCACGCGAACTACGCTGCCATCTCCTATCAAACGCATCCCTCGTCCAGCTCTCCTTTCGCCGAGTACTCTCGTGAGCTTACCTATCTCTCGGACCCTTCCAGCACCCTTGCACAGCACTCCCAATACTGGCAAACCACCAGGGACGACTCCGTTCGCTATCTCTCTTATGGCACGCCGTGCGTACTTGCCTGTTCTGACCATATCATCGGTTGACTCGTCGTTGCTGTAGCATTAGCCAATACAGCTTTTCGGCCCCTTCTAGTTGGACTCTCGCGCCCTCCGACTCCTATAACCCGCCGACAATTACCAATTCTATTCTCCAGCGATTCAGTCCAACTTCCGCATATCCAACACCTCCCCCACCTGGTATCCGTTCCTCTTCCTCCTCGCTCGCACATGCCCTCGGCCATCCTAGCCAAGTCAAATCACAGCAACGCGTTTTTAAGCCAGAGGAATCGGGTCCCTTCTTCAAGGATTTCCTCAATCGTTCCGCGCAGCTTTTAGATTCAAAGTCCATCCAGCCGACGAGAAACCCTTCTCATTCTCCCACAAAAGTGGTCTCACTCCCTCAGAAAGCACCTTCGGTCGTCCCACCTTCTCCTGTCGTTTCCCAACTTTCTATAACCCCTAGGAAACGTAAATCTCCGGAGGAACTGGTAACACCTTCTCAAAAGCGCATACATGCGGATAATCCCGCTAGCTTATCCTCGACCCGGAGGTCCACCAGTGAGACACCGTCCCAAATATCGTCTAAATCATCCCGCCAAGTGTTGGCATATGTCAATGTTCCTGCCCCCGCTTGGAAAACATCCTCGAAAAAGTCGCGAAAATACTCTGGTGGTTCCGCATCTGGTGCGGAAGACCGAGAAGATGTGGACCACGATACCCATTCCTACGTAAAGTCCGCTGCTCGACGTATCGGGGATAGGGATGAACGAGGTATTATGGTTCATATTTGCGACCCTCAGCCTCATTGACTTTCTGTATGTCGTAGACCGCATTGAGAAGCTCAATACCTTGATCGAAGACATACTTGAGGCGGAAGATTCCCTCGCAGCCGACATTGAGCTTGCTGACCTTCCCAAGGAATTCTTCTCTCCCCTCACTGTTGACTGCAACCACCCGCATCTTCAGCCAAATATCGTGAGGAAGTTGACACAGTACATTAGTCAGCTAGCTCGACCTTCTAAGAGAGCGAGACGAACAACGCGCGAGGGTGTTACCAATACTAGCTCCGGGTCAAAAACGCGAGACACGCTTGGGGATACTGGGACGCCCATTTTGTCAAGATTAATAAAAATTTTAGAGCGCTCAATCAAGGCCGGGGAAGATCTGGACCCTCTGCGCACTTCAACTCACCTCCCACCGGGGCCCTCGTCACCCAGTAAATCAAAAAAGGGTCAAAAAGCGGTCAGTGAAGGTATAGACGTGCGAGAGCAAGATGCGATACACGATACAAATTTCCAACAACTCGGAGACTCAGAGGTGCATGAACTAACCGTTCAGTTAGAAATTTCTCGGGATAGCATCCTTGCCGCGGAATGTTGTATGGCACTCTTAAGTGGAGAGAGCCTCACAAAGCAGGTTAGAGGCCCGTTATTCACAACTCTGTTCGATCTCAATCACACTGCAGCTCTACTCGGAAGAACTGATTACAACATGTCTTAGCACCGTTAAGAATCAGCTCACCATGGTCGTCTACCCTCTCGTAGAGGGCGCGGCAGCCAGTGGCGTAACCTCTCCTCAGCTTAATTGCCTATTACGCAATACCCATTCCAGCTGCGGGGAGCTGCGAAAGCTACTGACAGAGCACTTTCAAGCCCTCGCTGCTGCCCTTCCACGCATCAACTCCCTATTTTCCGCCGATGGGATTAACATGTCAGACGCAATCGTCATCCAGGCTGTTTATATCGCGATAGGGCCCTTTTTTGTTGTCGGGTCTACCGAGGGTGATGCAAAGGGTAAGCGGGAGAATACCGTGTTGAGCACATTGGGGGGCGCTATGAGAGGTCTTCGCCTCGATGCTCTCTCAATTATTCGAAGCGTGAGTCTGTTATTGATACCAGGATTTGTTACGCTAATCCCTTCCAGGTCTTTGCAAACCACGAAGACCAACGGTCGTGGATCATCGAAGAAATTTTATCGTCACTCATTAAGCTTTCGAACAGCCACAAGAAAGCTGGACAGTTTCGGTCTGTGTTGCATTCGACAATCATATATTGCTAATGCGCCTCAGCAGTTTACGCGACGGCCGATCAATACGTACAGTATCCGCTCTCCTTCTCCAACTCGTTCAGACGTCGGCGCGCGATGTTAAGGTTGCTGCTCGGAAGATTTCAAAAGCTCGCCAAAATCGCGCACTGCGGAACCAGGACTGTACAATAGAGAAGGGTAGAAGTGTTATTTTCAATGAACAGGATGTAGAGGTATGTGCAATGAAAATTTGTGTTCTCATTTACGCTCATGGAACTAGGAAATTCAAACATATATGTCGGGCTTGGATTCAGCTACCAATGCAGCGAAGACCATTGTTCTCTTTTTGACCCAGAGGTAGGTTCATACTCCGGTGCCTGCTTTCGTGTCTTCATTGTCTGTCTAGGTCAGGAAAGGGGAAGCTGACGAAGAATTCAAACGAGGCCGAGTATCGAATCATCCTCGATAACCTGATCTCTGACCTTTTGGTCGTCTTGTATTGGCCAGAGTGGCCAGCAGCAAGTTTAATTTTGAGTGTAACCTGTAAATTCATGGTATGGTCGATTGAGCACGGCTGGTCATGCAATTAAGAGTGCTTTCTCTCCCAGGTAGCCTCACTAGATGATGTAAAAACAGCTGTTCAGATAGACTCTAACGCTGCGAAGGCCATAGCTTTAGATCATCTAGGAGTCATTGCCGCTCGATTGCGATCAAGCGCTATAAAAGTTCGGCAACGAAGTAGCAAGCATCCACTCGTCCCGCTTGACGAGGCATGTCTTTCACCACTTGCAACCATGGGTCTCACAGTCAATTCTACCTAGATTCTTTCAACGGAGAACTTGCAGGATCTTGGATTGCTTCTGACTCGCCACGAAACCATCTCCTTCCACCTACTGAAACGCTCATCTGATGATCAAGCCTACGAGGTATGTCATACATTGTAGCAGTATTCGTAGTTACATTTGTTGGGGTCAGAGTGCCCACGAACTTACATCAGCACTGTGGGGCTACGAACTGGCAAATGCTCTACGAACGTTGCGTGGTAGTCTACCATCCCAGGATGACGGTGGATCCACACAAAGATCATCGACACTCGTTCTTTGTAAGAAACTCCGTAATGCCCTGTCTGAGGTATGGGCATACCGCACTAACGATGTTTTCGATGCTGGGTGAGTATACCGACATGGCCTATCCCTATCGCAGTGTTTTATCATTTTTTAGATCCGAAGAAGAAGCTGCTCGCGTTGACCTGCTTGCAGAAGAGATTGGTTCAGTCCAAAACCTGAGAAGCTCCTTCGGGCCTATATTAAACGTGGTGTTAATGGCTCTTGACGCTCCGCCGGTATTCATGCGAACCAAAGCATTGCGAGCTCTTGGTCAGATCGTGACCAGTGACTCTAGTATTCTTTCCACGGTATGTATATGGCTCAAGCGGGTGTTCATACCTAATCCAAGACAGGCCAACGTACGACGAGCGATTGAAGGGCACCTTCTGGACTCCTCACCAGCTGTCCGAGACGCCGCTGTTGAGTTGATAGGTAGATACATGATAGAATCACCTGAAGTCGTTGGTGACTACTACTCGAGGATTGCTGATCGTATCGCCGTAATTCCTTCTACATTTTCTTCGTGGATAACCCGCTGAATCATTGGTAACAGGACACCGGACTGGGAGTACGAAAGCGTGTGATCAAACTACTTAAGCAATACTACAGCGTTACTGAAGACCTGGGGCGTCGTATTGACATTTGCACGAAACTTGTATTCCGAATGCTGGATGAGGACGATACCGTCAAGGATCTCGCAGTCAAGACCGTAGAGGAGTTGTGGTTCCAGAACGCGCCCCATCAGATCGTTGCTTTCAAGGGAAAACCACCTTCATTGAGTAACCCTCAGGACAAGGCCTCTTTGCTCTCAAAAGTATCTGTCGTCATGGGTGTGTCTGCCTACTTTAAAGACAAGCAATCACCCTTGGAGGACCTCCTTCACAAGGTTATGTCAAGTCAAAGCTCTGCGGATGCTCCTTTTATGCATGCGAAATACTCCGAGATATGTGAAACCTTGATTGACGGTCTTGTCGATGCTTCCGACCTCCCCGGATTCGTGAGTGTCGGATTTGCTACTAAAGGCGTCACCGTTTATAAGTTTATCCGATTCTAGACTGTTCAATCCTGCGTCAGAACGCTTTATCTGTTCGCAACTGCGTATCCGTCTGTGCTGTCAGGCAGCAACGCCTCCACACTACTCCCTTACTTGAAGAACCCTGTTTCAGTTCGTACAGACCCTCTTACTACGTGTAGTGTGCCTCATTTTACTTCGTAGCTCGAGGAACTAGCCGTGACAGACTATCTCCTGCGAGTATTCCGGATCTCGATCCCTCACATGCCAAAGACGGCAATCAAATTTGGTCAGGAGCTACAATTGATTTTGCAACCTATGATCGTCAAACCGTCGAACGTCGGCGGTGTGGTGGTAAGTCTCCACAAACAAGCCCAATCAAGCACGTCTAACCACCTATCAAAGTGTTTACAAGAAAGTGTTGCGTGCATGTGCGGTGTTGTTCAGCATCTTACGCACGACTTTCATCGGCTCGTCGCTCTATTGAAGTCGTGCAATGGTGAACCCTTTTTATATCGAAGCATTCGGTTCGATCTCATGTATTGGTAGCCCGTCTTCAGCAGGCTATCGTCCGTGGTAATGAGACAATGACCGCCGTCGAGACAAGGACATTATCTATTCTTATCTTCATTGTCTCTTTACTTGGAGAACATTGCGACTTCGACCGTCTCCGGGTTGAGCGACCCGGTGAGTATAACATTGACTCTACCCATGAGGAAGACTGACCCTTTACAGAGTTTGCTACCGAATTAGATAGCATTTCAGAGGTAATTAAAAGTCCCCGAGCGGTGTCAATTCTTTAAACTTAGTCTATTAGGGACCGGTCGTGGAACATATTTACAACAGCCTTCTGTTGTTGTACACAAAATATAGCGATCCCGGACTCAAGGGGCGGATCCTGCAATGTTTAGGTGAGTTTCCAAGTTTCACGTGTTGTTGGTCTTACAAACTCCCCGCCAGGCTTCTTGTTCCGCACTCAACCTACTTTGATGACGTTAGAGCAGTCAGCTGGGATTATGGATGCCATTTTTACTTCTCCTGATGAAGAAAGTCGGGGACGATTGCTGAGGATCATGCAAGATTTCCTGGTTTCTGAAGCAGGGAAGCATGCTGAGCAGCGCAAAGGTGGATGATCCGCGCTGTCAAGCTTGGATGGTATTAAAGTTGCTGTTCCAGGCTCTGGGCAAGGGAAGGATGAAGGTGTTGTGGATATGGCTGAGCTTGTTGGAAATACAGAAGGGTTTGCGGATTCTGGGTAAGAGTCTCTCATTCGGATATCAACGATGATGAGACCTATTGCTTGAATAGGGTCAGCTCCGCGGTTGTTCAACGCTACATTTCGCCCATATTGGAAGCCGCACTATCGCAGAACCCTCAGATACAGGCTGCCGCTGTCGACATCCTAACATTCACCGTCAAGCAAGGGCTTGCGCACCCACTTCAGGTTTGCGACTATGCCTATCCATGCGAGTCAATGATGTCATTGAATGCATAGTCTTTCCCAATCATTGTCGCGCTTGAAACGAGCCCTATCTCAGCGATGAGTGCCAGGGCGAATGCGTTACATGCCATCTTATACAATAAGCACATGACCCTCCTCAATGCTCGCTTCATCGTTAGTGCAAGGCAATCATTCGATTACCAGAAAGTGATCTCGCCAAACAATATTCAAGGTGGCCATAAGTTTAAATATTGTTTTGACGACATTAACTTGGTGACTGTAGGCTATCGTATGCAGCCAGAGCCAGCCGCTCTGTTACAACGATGGTATTCACTAGTTCGCGAAAAGAGGGCACCTCGACAAGACTTCTTGAAAGCGCTGATCAAAGCGTTCGACATTCCGACCGTATTGAAGTCGTCCCAGGTGAAGAACTTGTTTTCTTCTTATTCACTTATTGTTCTGACATACGGTATCCAGGACGATATTGGATTTTCCCGCTACATGGCTGAGAACTTTGCTACCCTAGATTACAAGACTCAGGAAGAAGTTCTCACTGTTATTAAATACCTGACATCTATTTTGTCCACTTCAGGGATGCAACTCATTGAAGTCATCTCTCCCTCCAACTTGCTCACCCAACTCCATGAACCACAACAACAACTCATCCAGAATGACATCCATGTGGTTGTGAGACGAACGATTTTATTCTTGTCAATCACTCATGATATTCACAGAATCCGGTTCCGCAGAATCCCATGGAACTCAAACTCAATATTGACATCATGAGAACCTCGGTTATAATTAGCATCGTGGTGCTTCTGAAATCTCACTTAAAGGGGTTGTATGGTCTTTCCGAGGAGTAAGTCGTTGCAGACTAGGATATTATTGACTTAATACGTTTCCAGAAAATGCAGCAAATTCGTTCCAGGAAAGAAGAGTGCTATTGGCGACAAAACCGCTATCAAACGCCATCAGCTCCCAATATCTTGGGACCGTTTACCGTTCGCTACGGCACATCTCATTCTACCTGAGCACTTGGTGGCGCAAAGGGTGACGGTAAGTAAGGTGCCTTCCTATGCATGGTGATCTTGACGTGTAGTCCACAGTTTCTTCAAATTTGGAACGAAGACGGCATGGTAGCCGAACCTGAGGATGACCACGAGTGAGAGCGTCTTCGATTGTTTGTTTCCAGAGCATATATCATTATCCTTTGTGCATTATAATGTACTGTACTATCGGCATCACCAGTAGAAATATAATAGGCTTAAAGTGAGAGGGTTTTGTTCACACCTTGTCAACATACTATCCGTTACTAATTTACCCCAAGTTCGTGCCCTCAAAAACAAACGTGTATACGACTTTGAGGTAGCGGGCATGTTCGCACCCGGCGGGACACGGCAGCAGAAGTCGATTCGATTCGATGACGGGTTGGCGAATATTTGGATCCGGTGCATCATTTGCGTGGCCTCCATCATACTACCAGAGTGGTGATACAAACCCCGTCGTTCACGTTCATGTTCGCGAGGGGCCACTGCAACTTGGACACGACGCTCCATCCCAGTTCCGAGTCCGTGTACTGGCCCGTGATGGTTGCGCGTGTGCGTGTGGTATGTGTGGAGCTGTCCCTTGCCGCCTTGAATTGGACGATGTTTGAACGCTATCACGATGGTTACTATGATTGTGTGCGATCACAGTTTGAGTGCGGCAGTCGTGCTCTTTGAAAGTAGACGCACTGAGCGGGGAACACCCGAGGATGCGTGCGCGGGGCGGCCCCCCCAGATCGCTTGCTGCCCCACACTCCACAGGGTGAAGAGCCAGGCTGACGAACTGTCGACATGGTCTATAAATCCACGTCTACGGCCTGCTCCATCACTGGGAACAACGACATCTTGTACATGCGTAACTTGACTAGGATATCTACTTCCTGATATGGTGCGCAGTAACTATACCTTCACGATGGCATCCTCAGTAAAAACAATTGGTCCCTTTGGCATTTCGCCGATGACTTTCTGAATTTCGCTGTCTAAGCATGGTTCATCTTCAAATACCCATTTCAGTCCACCACCGTAAGACTCCGGCAAGTCTTCCGCATTGACTAAAGCACGAAGGGCTTCTCCAGGATCCTTACCTAGAATGTGGATCTTGCGGCGGGTACCCTCGTCAAACCAGCCCTAGCCAAACATCCGAAAGTCACGTCTTACAATCGAACTTCGACTTTGATACGTACCTTGACCCAATTCCACACGGTAGGAAAGAACGACGGGGAATTCACGATAGCAATGGTATTCAACGTTTCCGGGTAGTTGGCGGTGGCCATGACAGACGCTTGTTGCAGGTGGCTCCGTAGGGACCACATGGCAGCCAGCGAGACACCCTCCAGATCAATAATGGTCATCACTGAAGATACTGGTATCAATGGTTCGTGAGGTAGGTGATCACATAGGGGTAGCACGAAGCGGACCATGCATTCGTAAAGTACGATGCTGGTGAACACATTGAGCTGTCGACGACGATGCACGGCCGGGATATCACGTACATACGTTGATGCCGTCTCTCTGACGGGACCGCATCCAATTCGCGGCGCAGCGAACCATCGATGGAGGCCAACCGGTAGACGTACACCGGCACGCCGTGCTGCAGAGAGCATCAACTGGTGTTACCAGGGCAGTAAACGTGATCGGAATTAGGGCGAACTTACTTTATCGCGGTGCCCAGTCCAACGTGGATAGAATCTCCGGGACGACTCCAGCTCGGCAGTGTCAAAGGTCCTGAACAGTTCGTCGACATTGTGTTGCTTTCTCCAGGTTTCCGCACGTGTGAACTGCTTTTCTGCCTTGTTCAGGTCGAACCGGCGAGCTCGTAAGAAACGCCTTGTGTGTGTGAGGGGATTATTTAGATGCGTTAGAGCCAGTGAAGAGGACGACGCACATGAGGGTCGCGTCGCCATGACTTGCTTGTGCTTTCTCTGCTGCGGGCCGATAGAGACCAGCTTGGACAAGGTTTGCTTTGAAGACCTCAAGTAGTCCTGCATGTTCGCTAGTGCTGGTGGCAGCTGTCTCGCTCCTTTGTAGTGCTTGATCGTGTGGTATGTTCGGTGTGTCATTCGCAGCGTCAGACTCTGTAACGGGCACACCGACTTTGCCGGGGTCATTCGAGTTGGCTTCGGGCTCACTAAGTTGAGTAGCCATGCCCAGTGATTGTTCCAGCAGGGGAATGGTGCTAGTGGACTGACTCAGACGAGGTGCCTTCCAGGTCCCAGCCACTGTCAGAACAGCCTCACTAGTAGCATCTGGTCTGATGACTACTAAATCGCAACATCATGCCGTTGCAGACCTTTACAAGGAACTCCGTAATGCACACGAGATAATCCTACGACTATGCAGGGTTTACCTTTTTGTGTAGCAGCTCAAACAACTGCCTTTCTTGTTTGTCCATGAACAGCATGACTGTTCCGAATCTTTGAACCTTGGTAAAGGCCAAAAGGTAATCCCGGACAGTGTCTCTTTTATCTGGAGTCGGATCGTGCTCGAGTTCGGCCTGGAGTATATGTAAAATGGACCCGAGCAACTCCGGCTCCAACGAGACTTGGAACAACGTTGGAATGGCAGACGGGGGGATTGACTGAATAAAACAAGCTAAGCTTCTCGGAGGTATTGCCGCGGTAGTGCGGTGATAGCTTACACGAATAAGATTCCACTTGTCGGCGTCAGACTGCAATGAATCCCATGATTTGGTAAATTGAAACAAGGTTGTTGGTGACTTCGGTGGTCGTGGTGCACTCGTATCGTTCTGTATTTGTTGGGAAGTGGATTCCCGCGTGGATACGGTGGTCGCACTCGATGTCCTGCTAACGATAGTGTGGTTTCCAGTATGTCGGAATATTCCACCAGACACTTTGGCTGGCCTAGATTCTTCACGTGCTTGCTTGGCATCCACGAATGTCTGCGGTTTTGATGGTGAAACTTGGGTTGGAGTTTGCTTACTCTCGCGTTCCAGTGCACGCGACGAGACCGGCTGAAGCAGGTCCGTGTTCTCGGTCTCTGAGGGCCCGGCAACCTGTGTTTCATTGGACAGATGTGTACCCGCCTCAACTATCTCGATGGGAACTCGACGTCGTTTCGGGGTGATTACTTTGGGGGTGTCGTCGGTCTGCAGATGAGATCCGGTTCCTCCACCAGCTTTGCTATAGCAATACATAAATGGACTTACATTATACCTAGAACGTTGTTTAAGTTTTCTTTGGTTCGATAACTTCTGGAGTTCAAGTATCTCATTCTTTACCGATCCGTTCGCAGGTTCTAGGGCGAGGGCCTTGTCTAGGTCTGTAAACAAGTGAACGACGGTAATTTAGCGGGTTTAGTGTCGCTCCACACCTGCCTGAGCATCATCCAGTCTTCCGAGGGCTCTCCGAGCTTGACCCCTTCGAAAGAGCGCTTTGACATTGTTGGGGTTCAACGCCAAAACTTTGGTGCAATCCCTCTCTGCGTCCTCGTTTCTGCCGGACAGCGACTGATCAGGCTCCGTGAAACAGCTTAGCAATAGGTTCGGCAAGAACACACTTGTTTAGCCTGAGATACGCCGCCGCCCGGTTGAGGAAGAAGGTGTGGTCGTTGCTGTCGGCGAGGATCGCGTCAGTGTAGTGTCCAATTGCAGCGGGGTAGTCGCTAGACTTGAACGCCGCATTTCCCTAGCCAAAGGTCACCTCTAACAGACCGACGGTGATGTCGCCCACAACTCACCTTGTCTTTCGCCAGTCTCGCCTTTTCTGACGCCATTCGAGTTTGGTGGTGGCGGTTGGTTGTGAAAGCCTTCAGCCTCACACTATCATTGCGATATCCGTCGGGCTGTCTTTTCTTCGCTCATATCCCGGCTTCAACCTAAATCCGAACAAAACCCGGAAAGACGGTCGAGGCGCACATGAGATCCGGGAATTTACGCGACCATGGTACAAGTTTCGGGCAAATGAATGTTACTAGAGTGCCTCGGCGTGCGTCAATTCTCAATAGCATCTGAACTACGTCTCTCATGTCCAGCTCCAAAGCCTCCGTCAGCAGGCCTGCACCCTTGGTTCCGTCTCCTCGACTTTTACATTCCTTGGGCGATGAAAACAAGTCCGTTCTCAGCTTGATGGCCGATTCTCGGCACATCTTTACTGGAGGCCAGTGCCAGGATATTTCGGTCAGTCCGCTCTTTCGGTATTACTTTTCCCAGTTCCCCAATGTTAGTAGGTTTGGGACAAGCTTTCTTACACCCTCAAAACCAGTCTCCGCGGTCATACTGGAAGCATACTTGCTCTGGAACTTGTTGAACAAAAGCAGTGGCTGTTCAGCGCCTCGGGTAAGTGTCGCGTGCATCGTTCATTTTAGGTTTCTGACGCTCTGTAGGGGACAGTACTGTCAGGGCATGTACTATTTTTTTTTCTTTTCACAGTAGTCACCCGCAATCTAATTCGGATCAGATATGGTCCACAGAGACGTTTTCCGCAATATACGTCCTGTACCCCTACCTAGAAACTGGGGCAGGGGATCTTTTCTCCCTCGCTTGGAATCCTATTCTACAGACTGTCTACCTTGGCTGCCAGAACACCTCGATACAGTGGTTCGACTTTGGTCAACAGGTGGCCCGTCAAGAACAAATCGGTTCTGGCACATCTACCCCTACTCGCAAAGTTCACAAGTTCTTTGACAGTTATCCTCAGTATACCCATAAACCTGCCGATCTCATGGCGAACAACCCTGGACACTCTCCCCTCTTGCTCTCGAGTCCGTTTTGCAAAAATGTGATTGAAATTCCAGCTTCCAATGTTCTCGATTCCGCACACTTTGGATATGTATACTGCATGGCGATGATGCCATCACAGAGAACAGGGTCTGATGACAAAGCAGTACAACTTGACGCGACATATCATCTTTTGACAGGCAGTGGGGATGAGACAGTAAAGGTTTGTTTAATGTTGATACGACAGGTTGGAACACTCACCTTACACTAGATATGGACGTGCGCCTCCTCTGGTCCGGTGCTAAAGCATACATTTGAGTGTCATCATGGCGCAGTCCTATCCCTCGTGGTTTCTGGTGATACTATCTTCGCAGGATGTCAGGAGGGATATGTACAGGTATTCGATCTCGAGACGAGGACATTAGTCCGCACGATCATTGTCCAGGAGGTCAGTCAATACATTCATGCATGCAACCAAACAGAGGCTGATCAAACTTGTTAGAACATTGACATATTGTCACTGTCCGTAATGCATTCCGAGCTCTACACGTGTTCCTCGAATGGTCAGGTACAGGTCAGCACTATGAAGTGGTCTGGACAGTCCCGATAAATTAATCCAGGTAAATTTAAGCGTTGGTCACGCACATTCAATTGCACGGCATCTTGGCGTGCCCATGAGGGTATCGTGCTTTCCTCTATCGTAACATACTCGCCTCAGACGAACGGATTTGTACTGGTCACGGGTGCTAATGATGGGTTTGTGAAGGTGAGCAATCCATCTCATCCCATATGCTCACACATAAACCTTCATACAGCTTTGGAGCATTGACTCGCCATCGAAACGGAGTTCTACCCAGCTTCCAGACAACAGTTTGCCTGGGGCTGAGGATGATGGTGCGCCGCCCGCCATGTGAGTTCTGGCATATAACTCACACATTACACACAGACATCATGATCTATGCACTATCGACTTTTGTCTCTATCCCAAGTGTCAGCTCTGATCCATTGCATCGCGAAGATTGTCGCCAGGCGGCTATCTGGTTGAAAAAGTGTCTGCATCAACTTGGCGCCGAGTCAGCACTCGTAAGGCTATGTTTATATATAGAAGTCAGTAACCGAGTCCTGACGCCAAACAGATTCCTACGGGCGAGCACACGAACCCACTAGTATTGTCGACTTTTCACGGGGCGCAGGGCGAACATCCAAAACCTCGGATATTGTTTTATGGGTAAGGCGCACCTCTTTTTGTGCTTGCACGTTTTTAAAAATTGCTCGAGACATTACGATGTCATCTCGGCCCCACGTGATGGTTGGCAATCTGATCCATTCGTGGTCACCGGTCGGAATGGATATTTATATGGTCGGGGCGTTACGGACAATAAGGGCCCCATCATGGCACTGGCATGTGCGGCCGCCGAGTTGTTACGGAAACGAGCCCTTGGTGTCGACCTGATATTTTTGATCGAAGGCGAGGAAGAAGCTGGCAGTGCTGGATTTATGGATGCCGTCTTGGCGCACAAGGTTTGATCCCATCCCTCCGCGCCTTCAACACCCCCTCATTTTCTCAGTCTCAAATCGGAGACGTCGATGTCATTTTACTCAGGTATCGCTCTACCGGAGGTCAATTGACCTTTTTTCACCCGCTTGTGTAGCAACTCTACCTGGATAACCGAGTATCCGCCGTGCATCACATACGGGTTGCGCGGCGTCGTCCACGCTACAGTAGACGTACGTTTCGGAAAATTAAAATATGCTATTTTTTCGTTCTTGATGTCTAGTAGATTTCCAGCGGCGCCCCCGATCAACACTCTGGTATCGACGGAGGGGCTACAGCAGAACCGATGCTGGACATGTATGTGCAATATGTGACAACGTAGTCATTTGAACGATTGCTTTAGGATTCGCCTGCTTGCGACACTGACAAATGGCCGGCGCAAAATTACGATTCCCGGATTTTGTGCGTTATTCAACGTCTAGGATGCGCCTCCACTGATACAGTGTGTGATGTCAGATGACAGCGTTCGCCCCCAGACTGAGGATGAGACACGACTTTACGAGCTGTTGTCGTCGGTGACAGACAGCCCCGCCTCGGTCCTTTCTTCACGATGGCGCGAGCCCTCGCTCACGGTCCACAATATCTCGGTCTCAGGTCCTGGAAGTAAGTCATCTTGGATTGACCCCTCCAGATCGGTGTAATCATGGATCTGCACAGATCCCACCGTCATTCCCGGAAAGGTGTTAACCAAGCTATCGCTGCGCATCGTGCCAGACCAAGACCTCGAGACGATCTCACACGCACTAGTCTCCCACCTTCATGCCTCCTTTAACGCGTCCCAGTCGCCCAACCGACTTTCCGTGCGTCTATTGATGCCTCTTTTCTGATACTTTTGCACCGGGTTGATCAACTTTTTGTGTTGCTCCTCATTAGGTCACCATCGATCACACCGCCGACTGGTGGCTAGGTGATCTGAACGATCCGTGGTTCAAGGCACTCGAAACGGCGGTACGCGAGGAATGGGGCGTCGAGCCCCTCCGTATCCGTGAGGGTGGCGTATGTCTATTTCTACTTCTTTTCCCCCGATCAACGGTGTGGCATGTGTATAACCACCGTGGCTGACATACTTTTTCCCCCGCGTCACCAGTCTATCCCGTCCGTTCCGTACCTGGAAAGGGCGTTTCGATGCCACGCGCTTCACCTTCCACTCGGCCAGAGCTCGGTGCGTCTTTCTTGTCTTGCGTCACGGCGGGCACGCCCACTGAGCATGTCGCATCGCGCACCTCCGAAAAAAAAAAATACAGGACCGAGCTCACCTGCCCAACGAGCGGATCTCGCTCGCCAACCTGTCGCGCGGCAAAGCCGTCTTTGAACGGTTCCTGACGAAAGCTGCAGACGCGGCGACGGCGTCCGGGGCAGCAGCACGAACGGTGTAGGCCGTGCCTTTTTTTTTTTCTTTGGCTCTGCCCCCTTTTTTTCGTTTTCCTTTGCAACCCCCTTTTTTTTTTCTTTTTCCTGCTGTCGCTTCCATCGGGGGCCTGTTTCTTGTCATGCATCGTTCGTGCTCCGCAGACACGCATGATTTGCACCGTGTGTATTTTTTTTTGTAAATCCGTTTTTGATTTCCCCTCCGGAAACCCATGCGACATTACTACGATCAATAATCGGTAAAACACGGACGTGGAAGCGAGAACGAGTCAGATGAGAGAGACAGCGAGACAAAAGACAGACTGACATGACCAACCGGGGGAACGGAAAAAAAAAATGAAGCACGAGAAAAACCAGACACACGCACGCACGCATACACACACAATGCACACACACATGAAAAAAGAAGACATTCTAGTTTGCACACTATACGCGGACGCGAGAAAAAAAAAAAAAACAAAAGGAAAAGAATGGTGCAGGCCAGCCCGTAGTTGGAAGTGAATAGCTACAAGAGTTTCGGCGGCCCGGCTTGCCCCTAGGACCCCGTCACGTATCCCGTCTTCTTTTTTTGCCCTCCGTGTGTAGACGTGCGTGCGTGTACGACGAGAAGTTCGCATAAACGAACCAGACTTCTCGCCGCGATCCACCCAGGCATCTAGAAATGCATGAACAAGGACACCAACAAGAAACCCAAGCCACACAAGAAGGAACATCGAAAAACAACCACTTGAATGAGTGGGAAGAAAAATTAATAACAAAAAAGAAATAAGAATAAGGGTGGGAACAAAAAAGGGGGTATGAGGAATGCCAGTCCACGGATAATGTGAGTGAGAGGCCGAGGAAAAAAAGCGTTTGCGCCGTGTTCACCAATTCATGGTGCTCTCCCGTAAGATAGGTGTCGAAATAGCGCCCGGTTGAATCGCGCGGCGCTCCCGCACGTTTGTGACATGGTGGTCGTAACTTTGTTCGTCTCCATGCGCGGACTGGTAGCCCCTCAGACTGTCCTCGGCATAGTAGAAGCTCCGCCGCCGTTGACCGCCAACGCTGTCTTGATCAAATTCTTGGCCCTCTGGTCGTGCCCCATTATATTCGACGTTGTTAGACAAACGCCTGTGGGAAAGCACGCGGCGTCTCTGGTATGCCCTGTAGCTGACATAGGCGATGATAATGATCGCTATGGCACCGAGGGAACTGACGACGCCGATGATCGCATCTTGGCGAGCATTGGATCCCCTAGACGAAGTACTGCCACTACTTCCTCCCGGAGTGGGACCCGGGATCGCGTCGAGTTGCAAACTCGGGTCGACACAGGCGGCGAGCGTCGTAGGAATACCACTGACCTGACCGGTGTAGAACCGGGAAGACCGGTCCGAGATAAGCGCAGCGAGGGAGTTAACCTGGCCACCCGCAATGTAAGCTCGGTAGAGCGTCCCAAGCATTCCAGCGTCCTGTGGCCCAGTATACTCCTTGGGTTCGTAAACCATCAATTCGTAGTTATATATTGTTCCAGCTATCACAGGATCAACTTGGTGAATGACCACGTACACAACCGAGAAACATACCATCGATGCCAAGCGCTTCGGCGATTACCAAAGGCATGTTTTCGAAAACCTGCCCTGGAGAATCAGCATGGTCTACCACAAAAGGCCAGTTGAGCGAAGCATTAAACAGAATATTGATCATAACATCCCCTGCGGGAACATTATTTACGTCAAGTTGTGGTGATGGCAGGATAACTTGGGGCAGCCCATTAGGAAGGGGGAGAGCAGAGGGTGACGCCGTAGGTGGTGACGAAAGCAATGACAATGTTGTCTGAACCGTGTGTGAAGCCGTCGGTGAAGTACTGTCGAGCAAAAGCGAGGAAACCGTGGTCAAGTAATTGAAGTTGGAATTACTAGACGTCGATGCGCTCCTAGTAGTGAAGGATGTGGTGGCAGTAGCGTTCGAAGAAACGATTTGACTGGTAGCAGTAGTACTGTTCAGGGGGAAAGTGATCACAGTCGAGGTAGGTAAAAAGCTTGTCAGGTCGGTCAACCTTGGGAGTCAAACATGAGCGCGGCGTCATCAGGACATGTCTTACATACCTAGAGGTAGTGGGCGTGGGCGTCGAGGTTGTGCATCCAAAGATACCCAGGACAGAACAAGAGGTTATTGGCGTAAGAGTCGAGCCCAAAGTAGACGATGCAGCGGACGAAGCCGGCAGTGACTGGCTTGCCAGAGCAGTTGACGACGCAGGACAACCAATTCCCAGACCTAGGAAGCCATTGCAAGTGGCCGTCGAGGTAGGCGTCGCCGAAGCAGACTGCTGACTGGATGGCAAAGGTGTCGACGATGACGCCGGACATCCAATTCCAAGTCCCAAGAGCCCACTACAAGCTGTGGCCGATGGGGAAGACGACAACGAGGCAGACGACACTGGAGCAGAGTTTGAAGCGATCGGAGAGGTCGCAAGCGACGCGGCTGAACTGATAGATGAGGCAGGACAACCGATTCCTAAACCCAAAAGACCATCACACGAATTCGATGGGCTGGCCGACTGGCTAGAAGGTGCAGGAGAGGCTACAGAAGACGGAGTCGGATTGTTCGACGAAGCAGGACAGCCGATTCCTAAGCCTAAAAGACCATCGCACGAACTCGATGGAGCAGGAGATGCACTGGCCGAGTAGCCAGACGATGCAGGTGAGGGTGAAGGAGTCGGGGTTGGATCGTTCGATGGAGCAGGGGATGCACTGGCCGAGTAGCCAGACGGCGTGGGTGAGGGTGAAGGAGTCGGGGTTGGATTGTTCGACGAAGCAGGGCAACCGACTCCCAGGCCAAGCAGTCCGTCACACGAACTCGACGGGGCGGAATTGTCTGCCGAGTGAATAGACGACGCTGGAGCGGGTGTCGGAGACGGGGATGGACTGTTGTTCGATGAAGCAGGGCAACCAACTCCTAGGCCAAGCAGTCCGTCACACGAACTCGACGGGGCGGGATTGTCTGCCGAATGGCTAGACGGCGCCGGAGCGGGTGTCGGAGACGGGGATGGGCTGTTGTTCGATGAAGCAGGGCAACCAACTCCTAGGCCAAGCAGTCCATCGCATGAAGACGTTGGGGCGGCAGCATTTGCCGAGTGACTAGACTGTGCCGGAGCAGCTGTCGGAGACGGGGATGGATTGTCTGATGACGCGGGGCAACCAACACCCAGGCCAAGCAGTCCATCACACGAACTCGACGGGGCAGGATTGTCTGCCGAATGACTAGACGGTGCCGGAGCGGGCGTAGGAGACGGACTAGCCGAGTGACTCGCCGGCGCAGGCGAAGGCGAGGGGGAGGGGGAGGGATTGTCGTTCGATGACGCAGGACAGCCAACTCCTAGGCCAAGCAGTCCGTCACACGAACTCGACGGGGCAGGATTGTCTGCCGAATGACTAGACGGCGCCGGAGCGGGCGTAGGAGACGGACTAGCCGAGTGACTCGCCGGCGCAGGCGAAGGCGAGGGGGAGGGGGATGGATTGTTGTCCGACGAAGCAGGACAGCCGACTCCTAGGCCAAGTAGTCCGTCGCACGAAGAGGTCGGGGCAGGAGACGCGGGGGTTTCGCTCTCCGAATGACTCGACGGCGCGTGAGAGGGTGAAGGGGACGGGGATGAGTCGCTCGACGGGGCGGGACAACCAACACCGAGGCCGAGCGCGCCGTCGCAGCCCGAACTCGAAGGTGAAGGCGAGGGTGAAGGCGAGGGTG
>JBBPTT010000287.1:0-23748 GCA_038094175.1 Boletellus aff. lepidospora
TTGGCATATCGCAGGCGGATCGCTCCGGCCTCTTCGGGGTCGAGCTCCGCTGGCCGCTGCTCGCCCTCGAGAACGAGCCGGGGCGTGAATTCGGCGGGGCGCCCAGAGCCGCCACGATGGCCCCGCCCTCGCGCACGGAGATACTTGCCCAAGCTGCCTCGCGATCTCCCTCCGCGACCACGGCCACGGCCAGTCCCCGGGGAAGCATTCGAACTGCTCGTCGTGTCTGCCATGTTCCTTCCAGTCGCGCGTCCAGAACACGACAGCGCGAAGGACGACGATAACACGTAAAACCTACTGAGGCACGTGACATGGCGTTATCTACGCGACCGACCGAGGGCACGCGTACCTTTGAACGAAACGACGACTTGAGGTGCCGAAAGAGAGATGTACAAGTACTGGGTTAGACTGAGACGGCTACTAATAATACAAGCCTTTCTTTTTTTTTAAAAAAAGAGACGATAACATAGCATACGACCGAGAGGCAAAAGAAAAAGGAGACCACCAAGAACCCTGCCAAAAGGACACCACATGGAAAACGGTGAAGAAAAGAAGGGAAAGGCGATGGCAACCAAGAAGAAACGAATCAGTCATCCGACGGGAGAAAACCCCGCGTGAGAACATCATACACGAGAAAGGCGAATAAACATATGTGAATAAAGAGTCCAATCGCAAGGACGGCGACCGCGTTGTGAAGCTCCTCCTCGATGTACGTGCATACGCACCACGGAAGCGATCGAGGTGGCTCGCGGAACGGTGCAGGAGGCGATGGAAGCGTGGGTCGAGATACGTCCGGTGGATCGCCAGCGGGTGGTGGTAGGGATAGGGTACGACTCGGCCACGGCAACAGGGCAGGATCCTCGAACACGAGTTTTTTTGGGGCCCGAGCTTCTTCACGTTTCTTATCGATCCAATTGGACAGGCAGTAGCTGGCATAGCCTGCCCGATCGAACATGGCGATGCCAGATTCCATTTCGTAGAACTCTGATCGTCTGCTGCGCTTGGGCGGCCGCGTGTCCAAATGGTCATCGCCTTCGAGGACGTGAAGGTCGACAAGGAAATTTGGGTGATGCGAGAGGCAATCTTCGTAAACGGACTGCACGTCTGTCTCAGGCGAGGGCTCCGGGAATTTTGTCTCTATCTCGCCGCCGCTCTCCTAGGGTGCGCTGAGTGGTGAGCATCGAAAGCAGGAAGCAACATACGCGAATGACAAGGCAGGGTCGTGTTGGGGACGAACTAGGGTCCTTTTTAGATCTCTCAAGGAAGCTCCTACGTGAGATTGTGGTTGGTTTCTCATCAAATCGGACCTTCTTCTAGACAAGGGGTCAGTTTCACGGATACCCCTCGAGTTGTGCTATAAAAAAGCACCTTGATAGTGATAGAAGACGTGCTCGAGGTATCGTCCCCAAGGAGCGTGGTTTTTTTGGGTCGTCTGATTGTGTCGAGTCCACCGCGACCGAGGGCTAGCTTCAAGAGCTGGAGCGAGGGACGGAGAATGATGTCCAATGCCACCCTGGCGTCCTTCATATCCATGTGCTTCAAACTTTGAGCGAGGCGGAAACGATGCGCAGAGAGACGTCTGGAAGGCGACACGGAGCTGACGGAGGTAGGATTGGCATGCATCCCGAAAGAGGGGGGATGCGCGAGCAAGTACAGTAGTGTCGAGTCCAGAAGGATGAGGCAGGGTGTCTCCACCTGGCAGTCGAGTATTTAACTCACCGCTTTCTGTCGGCGGACGGTATGTGAGCACAAGCGCATTGTGGTCTGGAACGGGAACCCAATGTTTCCCATGAGGCATCTGAGATCGACATGTGTCGACGGCCCGGGAGATTGCCAGATTAAGAGGTGTAGCGCTTTTGTCGGCCGGTGTCTCGCTTGGAACGAGTTCATTCAAGGCATTCGCGGTGATTACACCTGTATTAAATAGAAGAGTCAAGCCATACTTTGTAACTAGTGCAAACCTCGTGGACCCTCTGATTGCGCCCCAAAATCCCCTACCAACCCATGCGCTTCTGTCCGGCTGCCCACATCAAAGCGGAACAAGACCATCAAGGCCTTGGGCACGTCAAGCTGGTGTGGTCACCCTGCAAACAACGTTAGCCGGCGCTCCAACGACCGTCAAAGCTCTGCTCACCACCACCCTTTTGCCTGCGCAGCCTGGTCAGCTGACAGGCTACACCTTCTCGGCACTATTTTGCCCTTTGCCACCATCACGAAGCGCAGCCAGGGCCTCTGCTCTGAGTTTCTCTTCGTCCCCCCTCGTTAGCTCCTGATGCTTGATCATGAGGAAGCTAGTGATCGATGCAACAGCAGCTAGACTCGCGTTAAGAACGAAAACCAGCCTGAAGCCACCCGTGTACCCGTGGGAGAGCACATGGCTGGCCATCGAAGAAGTCAGCCCCAGTGAAGTGAGCCGGGACATTGGCGTGGCCGGACCAAGGATAGCAGGGTCATTGACAATGGCTGTAATTGTGGACGAGGAAAGCGAGAAGGAGGCGAGGTCCGCACGGAGAGAATTATTGCTGTGGGGACAAGATTCAGTTTCGTCCTCAAGGCCCGATTATGTAAGCAAGTGACCAACACTAGGGTGGATCCGACAGCCAGAGCCAACGTTCCTCCCAGCAGCCTGACAAACTAGTTGGGCAGGACGCGCTCTCTTAGTGAGTGACCCGCCGTGTGGAGCAGCCAACTTACATTCCTGACAGCCGTCACCACAGACATGTCTTGTCTTGGGACACTCGCTTGGGCTGCCACTGTGGTCGTTTGTAGGGTCTGGAGAACGCGTGCAGCAAGTGAGTTTCTGAAAATCCCACTCAAAACGTTTTCGGAAATCCTACTTGTCCAGCACCCGTACCCGAGAGCAACATATAAACGACAAGGAGCGCTTTCGGCGTGGATGCCGTGACCGTGGACAAGCAACCACAGCCCACGGCCCATGCGATGAATCCAACATAAATGCTGGTCTATTCAGAGATGATTGCGTCGGTCATTGTTGAGGAGGGCACGCTGGCGCTCCACATACCCTGTATCTCCCCGTCCTGCTCACAATCAAGCCCTATCAACGCGAGCATAACGATCAGCGACGATGGCAGTGCCACACAAGAAGACACGTACCGTGGTCCAACTTGCGAATGACTGACTGACAAGAACAGGAAGTAAGAAGACCCCAGACTGAATCGGAGAGTATCCAAGCGCAACTTGGAAAAACTGCGGGAGGTAGTACAACGAAGAGAAGAACACGAAACCACTGTGAAGTCGGGATCGGCTGTCAGGGATGGGTCGCGACAGTACAGACAAGCCTTACTTGATAAACATAGTGATATATACGCCTGTTACGGTCGTGCGTCTGAAGATGTACACTGACCATACAAATCGCGAATTAGTCCGGCCCCATCGATATGCAAGACAGATCACTTGCTAGGAACAATCGGTAAACGCGCGCCTTTCCATTCCCAGAGGCAAAACAAGAAAATGACAAGGACTCCAGAACACAGTGAGCAGAGAACGATGGGTGAACTCCAAGGGAACGTGACGCCACCCTGGCAGGACTGATTCGATAACGTTTCGGTTAGATGATCGGCATTCACGCACCCAAATGAGTGGTAAGAGAATCAGAACAGATCCAACAAGTGTCAAGGTTGCGCCAAGGTAATCTACCGCCAGGAGCTTCCTGCGTGGTGTTAGAGGACCAACAATAACAAGCTGCTTGACGACCCACTTCCTTACGTCGCCTTCCACCGGTTTGAGTGGGAGTACAAAAACAACAACACAGATGGCGAACAACGACATGGGTAAATTAAACCAGAAACACCACTACCTCACGGTCAGTCACGCATACCGATAACAAGATCAGGAGCCACATACCCTCCAAGATACTTTTTGGGACAGAGCGCCTCCTATGGGAGGTCCCATAGCATAGCCAAGCGCAGTAGCGCCAGCAATTATGCCTTGGTATTTTCCCCTGAAAAAGATCCGTTGCACCGTGATTGACAACCACCATAAAGGCAAAAAAACAGACCGATCGCGAAGGCTGACGATATCGGAGACAATGATTTGCGCCATGCTCTGGATACCGCCACCCCCTGCACCAGCGAGGCCGCGAAAGACGATCAACGAGATGATGGACGTCGAGAAACCTGCCGCTAAACTTCCTGTCATGTATACTGCCATGGCTACGCAGAGCGCTAGTTTTCGACCAAAGATGTCGCTGAATCGACCATAAAGTGGCTGGGAGCTCGTTGAGGTGAGCATGTACCCGGATGGCACCCACGATGCCACAGATCCAGCATTGAACGAGGCGGATATAGTGGGCATCGCGGTTGCTATGATGACGGAATCGAGCGCAGAGATGGCGGTACAAAGAGCAAGACCCGCGAAGACGGGGAGAATTTTTCTGAAAGGGAGAAGGTTCGTCTGATCTGTAAGCTGCAAGGGGGACCCGACCTGATTCTTTGAACCCTTTGCGGTCTGAATGGCGACCGAGGAGATGGGTTGCGATGAAGCCAGACTCTCGAAGCCATTGGATTCGACGCAGGGTATGTCACTTTGTGAGTGGACCGTATCCAAGGATTCCCCGTCATCGTTTCTCGACGTAGCTAAGCTAACGCCGGGAGGTGCCCTCGGATTGATGCCCACCAAACTCGACACAGTAACGCGAGGAGGGACAGATACCCTGTCTTGGTGGATAAAATCCGCCATGGAAGACCTGAAGTTGAGCTAGAAAGAAAAAGAAATACAAGCCAGGAATGTTTTACGATGACTGCAGACCAGAGAAGGGTATGTGTTGGTAGACAACGCCGGGTTGCGGAGTGTCGCTCGCACTCACCATCGGTCCTTATGTACTTGCACCACTGCAAGAATACCGATTTGACTCCTTATTTTTTTCTCTGCTGCGGGCACGTTGCGAAGCTTGCGATCAGATAGCCAAGGGAGTGCTTGTCCGTCTTTGTCGAGCAGAATGCGATGTCTAGTCAGTTCTCGACACCCGAGTCGGACAGTCGTGGTAGCTTCGTTGGCAGCCTGCGGGTCTTGGCATCCCCGATCCGCAAAGAACGATTGTGCCGTCGTACACTTGGCCGCCGAGTAAGATACTTCCTTGGCGCGTGGCTTTGACGCGGTTCTGTTCTCCGGGCCTGCAGGTATCGGAGCTGATTACATAGAGAACGGAGATCATTACCTCACGTCCTGCAGATGCGCTCGTCGTGTGCACGGACAGAGGAACGATATTTTTTCCCTTCTTCTGAGGGGTGAGTCATCCGCGGACAAGTTCTCACAGAAGCCAAGGGGAAAAAAAAAAAAGCGAAGTCTAGAACAACCCAGGGGCATTCACCACGGGGCTTGCGACCGCCAATACTGAGACGCGGTTGGGAGGCCGACAAGTCCAGACGGCCTCGAAGCAGTAAAGACAGCTTCGTACGGGGCAGGCACCGGCGGACGCCTAGAAAGGCTCTGCATGGTTACGGGCGACGAGGATCAGCACGAGCGACCCGAGAAAGCGAAGTGCCCCATCTAGGTTGGAGGTTCATGTTCCGGAGGTGTCGAGCACACTGCCTGGTGACGGAAAAGCGCGTATTCTCCCCAGCTTAGCGGGGCCAAGAGCTTGAAAGCCGCAGCACGTTCAGCAGCGTTCGCCACCGCAACAGAACGAGGCAAGTTGAACCTGAACTTCAGGGGAGCGTCCATGCGGCGCAGTCAAGCCAGCTTGTTGGTTTTGCTTTTCGATCATGAACGCAGGGTCGTAATGTCAACTCAATCTCCCGATGCTCGCTGAAAGGCACCACGAGGCTCGACCCGTCCACTTAGCACAAGCGATGCAGCACGACGACTTGTTTGGATAGTTTTCTCGTCCTTGTCACGAGCGAGTCCTCTGGCCTTCGAGGTGCAGAGTCGCGGAAACGCGCGATCGCGAGCTCGGTCGAGTTCGGATTAGATAAAGGACTTCGACGGTATCAAACTCGTTTCAAACTGAAATCTGGTTTGCGGCACCGCTGGCACCCCGCCGGGACGCTGGCAACAGGTCCACGGTCCACCTAAGCATCACTCGATCACGAAAATGTTTCCAGCGTTGCAACCTAGTATGACCAAGGTACATTCAAACCGGCATCACAGAAAACGTGTGGAAGACGTGATGCATTATAATGGCCTTATAATCCACAGCATGCCCACAGTCCACCAGAATATGGTGCACAAGAATTGAACGACTCGAATGTAAAGTCCTTGTATTGGAGTGCAAGCCATGTAATTTTGGTCCGAATGTACTTTGGTCACATTAGGCTGCAACGCTAGGACCATTCTCGTGACGACTCATGGGCTCGAACCGAGTGCAATTTTATCGTCGGTTGGTAGCGTCGTCCGAGTCAGATTGTCTTTGAGGAGTGTCCTGTTTCTGAACCTGTCTTGCCTTGGCGACTCGACGCTGGCATTCCCCCCCGGGCCTGCAGCACTAGTATACCCTTCCTGGATTGCCCGCCACGATGATAATATTAATGCTTGTGCCTTCTCGTAGACTCCAAGTCCCAAATATCACCCGTCACCAAAGGCGAGTGGCCCTGGCCAAGCCGCGATCAAGAGGGATTGAGGGTGAATGGACATGCCGTGTAGTATTACTCTCGTTCCGCTCTTCGTCCCCGGGAATAGCGCATACAAACGAAGGTATAGTATGGGACTGGTGAACAAGCAAACAAGATGGTGAAGATACCGCCTGAAGATGGATGAAAAGAAAGAGGTATCATGGGACGTCAGAATGAACTTGAATGAGATAAATAGGTAAAAATCGGCCAGCAGCGCTCAAAGTAACGAAGTGAACCTTCCACCCCAAGGAAAAATTGCTCTAAAAGCGGGGCCACCCGTATCATGCCTGTCCAGCGGGCGCCTCCTTATCTGCCATGGCTTCCTCGATTGCGCGGCATTGTGAGAGGAGCTGTAAAATAACAGGACGTCCACATGCGTTGCGGATGAATTGCGTCTGAGAGAGGATCCGAGTCAATATTTTCAAGGCGACCTCAGTGAGAAATGGTACCGACGTTCAATAGCTCCCCTGGGTTCGGCCGCGTCGCCGACTCCCTGCCACAGAGTTTCAAAAATTCGTGGAACGCGCGCGAATAATGTTCAGGGTGTGTCAATGGGGGCCATTGCGGGCCGACGTGCTGAATAGTCTGCATGGCGAATGTCATTTGGGTTGATGGAGAAGTGTGCACGGAAAATGGAGGAACAGTCTCTGCAAGTTCCCAGACGGTAGCCCCAAGCGACCAGACGTCGACTTTCAGAGCGTCATAGGGCCCACTAGAAGGTGGTCAGAAGTGGTCCGTTGGATGAAAGCGACTACATACGCTCTCATCTCGGGTGCCTGTACATACACAACGACTCAAACGTTAGCACATGCGATCAGGACCTACGATATTTCACCGACCTGCCAGTAGATGACCCCCACTGCCCCGTCCACCATGGGCGCGTTTCGGTCGACGCGAACCGAGCTCGAAAAATCAGCTATACGGATGAAGCGATCCAGGACGAGCGGTGAACACGACAGTCCATCACACCACCCGAACCACGCACCAAGTTTCACGGCCCCAGCCGCGTTCACCAGCAGGTTATCGCTCCTGACATCTCGATGAGCGATGTGCTGCCTCTGGAGATAATCCAGACCGTGGAGGACCTGTTCGGAAACGCAGACAACGAATTGTTAGTGTTTCCTGGGCAAGCAGGCAGCGAATACCCACATCACTGGCAAATCTGCCGACGAGTCTCTCTTGCAGAGCGAGGCCCTCTGCCACTAAACCGATCACGTCCGCGAGCGATCTTTCCATGAGTTCCATCCGAATCCAAAGCGAGGTATCCACTGCACGTGTGTACTTTCCACCTTCAGCCTCTGTTGAGCTTGGACTAACATAGACGGCATCCAGTAAAAGTAGGTGTTCATGATCCAAGTTCTTGAGCAAACAGAGTTCATGCAACACCGAAACTAACTTGTTGGATACAGGTGAATCATCTGACAAGGAAGACACAGACGAAGGGAGTGGTAGCGGTATCCGCTTGATTGCTACGTGCGACGTGCCAGGCAACAAGGGCCTTTCAATGTCCTCTTGTCGATCTTGCGGCCGAAAATCCGCATACGAGGGAGCGACACGCGCAGCAAACACGGAACCACTCTCGCCTTCAGCAATCTCGACCAGGTTCGTGAAGCAAGACTCTGGATTGCGAGGGGTGATGTAGGGCTGCAGCTGGGACAGCAAAGGATGGCCAACAGGCGGTATTGATCTGCGCGGTTCTGACATGCCTGTCTCTGAGGGGTCCAAACATGGTTCGCTGTCTTTTCTGCCGTCGACCTCCACGTCGACACCTCCGAAAGTATTCGTTCGTGAACTGAGCAGTTCCGCCTCCACGGCCAACCTCATCTTTGGCGCAGCAGAAGAAGACGCCCCGTTCGTCCCATTTGGTATTGGCGGTGGCGTGCTTTCGCTCGGTGAATTGAGCGCCGCGTCTGAGTTCTTGTGTGGGAACTGATAACCAACAGGCGACACCATTGCCAGTATCTGAGAGACACGCCCGAGGGAAGTCGACCTGAACCTTGATACCCGGTGTGGCGTAGAGTCCGTTTCCAACTCGACAGGGGGTGGTGGGGGTGCCGGCCATTTGGACTGCGGGCCGTCATTCAAGAGTGAATCGTCGGGCGCTTCTCCCTGTTCTTGTGAACGCGGTGACTCCGCGCCTATATCAGGCTTGTCATACGTCAAAGTCTGGGGCCCCGTGTCCGCGGTTGAGGCAGCGCTCCCTCGGCGAGAAGCCAATGAGACAGTATCGGATTCGATGAAACTCGCAACCGCAGTCCGCACAACTTCCGTTTTGGCTGTTGTTATTGTGGCAGGCGTTACTGTGATTGTCGACAACCCTGAATCACGGTCACCAGGACTAGATTGAGCAGGTTGAAGAGTTCGAGACGATTTTGAGAGAGAATCCGATGGCGACGCCTGTGATGGAGTGGAGTCTTGCTTGGGACCCCTTTGAGGAGAGGAAGTCGGCGTCAATTGTGACGGAAGCAGAGGTGGCTGAAAGCCAGGCTGGGATGGAATTCGTCTCAAAGGCGGCAAGGGCAACGTGGGTGGTGGGTGGGGAGACTTGGGCGGCGCTGGGCGGAGTTGCGTACGGATCTGGGATAGGGGAATAGGGATCGGTAATGGTTGGGGTTTTGCGCCGAAAAGCGCGTTGACTGGGGATCTTCCGGATATGCCCGTTATGATGTTTGTCCTGGGGGGCGCGAGGGCACTTGAACTAGGCAGTGCAAGGGGAGCGGGCTTCGGCCTTTGCTTCGATGGAGTGGAGGGCGGAAGCTTATTTGGATCAGCTCTGTTTGGCGATTCTGGCGGAGGGGAAGAGACCGCTGGAGGCACCTCAAGGTCTTTACCAAGGGATGAGACATTGGGGCCAAGGGAAACATCGGGAAGAAGTGGAGTTGAGGGAGCAACTGGGGACTGATTCGTTCGCTCGACTTCCCTTGTTGTTGTCGATACGTCAATGTCTAGGTCAGGTTCTCCGGCATCGTGCTCATGAGCAATCTTGGTCTCTTCTGCATTGTCCTCTACCTGGTCTTGCTCATCACCTTCTTCAACAGCATCGACCGTCGGTTTTGTATGGGACCCAAGGGTGAGGTTCGCTCCAAAGGAGATGTCAGGCAAAGTCGGGGTTGGATCCGTCGACAAAGAATTCGACACCACCGGTGAAACGCTCCCACTTTCCCCAGCGGTTGACCGTCGCGACATCGGTCGAATGGTTGTCCTCCGCTCCTCCCTCACGTTTGCTGCATCCCCAGTTTGTGGCCTTATCAAAACGCTGGTTCTGTTCCCTTTGCTGTGGATTGCGCTGAATAATGACTCGGACCAACCCTCGAGATCACCCTCTTGATGAAAAGATATCCGAGGTGGCAACATCGCCAGCTTGGCCATCCTTTTGTCGATCACCAGCGGCGGTGTCGGCGATAATACCCTCGTCGGCTGTGCTGGATCCATCTCCGCGTCTCCTCCGTGAACGGAGTTACCACTGTAGTGAGACGAGATATCCAAAACCTCGTCAGCCGTCCCAGGAATGTTGCCAAAAGAGGAGCCCATTGAATAGTCACTGTTTTCAATAGCGGATACTTCTTGATCCGTTACCATGCTGTCGCGAATCCCCACGCCAGAAGGCTCACCGAGAATCCGTTCCGCGGGAATGGGGGGAATGGGTCTGTTCGGTGGAGGTGGTCCTCCCCAAATTGTAGACCCCTCTTTCTCTTTCCTAGGTGTCCATTCTTCCTTATTGAGGGACGCGTAGGCAGGAGGAGGTTCAGCAAAATTTTCTCCTTCGTACGAATCGGATGACGAATTTACGACATGGTATATTCTCCTGGACGATGCCCGTGGGGGTGTAGACAATGGTCCTAGTCGTGGATTTGAGTTAGAAGAGGAAGGAAAGACGGAAAGATCGGGGTGGGTGTATCCACGCGGGGGTGTTGGTGTAGGGAGTGAGTGGGAATGAGAGAGTGGGGACGGCGCATGCGAGGTGGGAGAAGGAGATGCAACATGCCCAGCTTCGGATTGAGCACGATGCACCTGGATCTGTGGAAACGTCGGTGTTCGTGGGGTCTGTTGATCCTGAAGGAGACGCGCAAATAGTACGATGAGTTGGAATCTGAAACCATGATGAAGGTCAAGAGCGGTTACCTGCGACGTCTGCCGTAACCTCGGAGAATGAGTGTGGAGTGAAAAAACGCTGGATGAGTCAAAAGGGTACGGTTCGATTAATGTTTCATCTCCCATCCTTTGATCTCCGGCCCCGCCCGGGCTGTCCCCGTCAACGAGTACATACTGGTCCGATTCTTCGTTTGTTGCCCCTCCACTCCTCAGCGGGTCACCGGAATCCTTCGTGTATGCCAGATCACTCGTCAGTGAATTCTTGATGCCACTCACAATGGACTTCATCGAGAACGAAGGTGCTCTTGGTGAAGGACCTGGACTTGGTCCTGCAGCAGTCGTGCTACCGGTGATGGAATACACAGAAGTTGGGTGAATCTCGAGGGCACTTCGTCCTTTTCCTAGACTCGTAGAGCGTGGGACGGGTTCCAGCAAGGTAGCAGAAGACGAGACGGAAGTAGAAGTGCTCAGGGCTGTCACGATTAATTGTGGGGACGGGGGCCTTTCATGAGAGTGAGCGATATGTGGGCTGGTCAGATCAGTGCTTGAAGCGAAACCGCTCGCTGCTGCACGCCGACGGGCGTGGATCGCTGTGATCTCCTCCTCGCTAAACCCTACTTGAGATAGGGCGGCCGACCATGACGGTGGAAGACCGATATATCTGTTTGAGCGAAAAGGTCGCGTGAATATGGGTTGGTCGATCGCATATGAACCGCATGCATGCGCGAAAACGAAGCGCTGACACTCACCCCTCGTCAACATGTATGTGGTGCTGTGCGACACGCCAGGTCAGACAGCGCGGGCATCCCAACCAAAAGGCATGCGCACCTGAAAATTCCAAGGTGTTGTTATTCCCTCGTCTCCGCCCGCTTTCTCTGCTGCAGGTTCGTGTCCACTGACGCTGGTACTCCTGCTGACGCTGCCAGACGCGCTGGTAGTATCTGAAAGGTCTTTCCGCGACCTGTTCCGCTTGGCCAAGTTGGCAAGCTTGAAGACGCTCCTCTTGGGTTTGGCACCGGGGGCGGTCGCCTGACCGAGAGTGTAGGAGCTCGAGCTGGCACCGTTGGATAGGTACGCGCCAAGGTTGGAACTGGAGCGGGCACTGGCGTGCGGAGACGAACCGCTCGAGTCTGTGCTTCCGTCCATGGAAGGAGCGGACAGGTATTCTCCGCCGTTGCGGCTGATGGATCTGAAGGAGCCCCCGGACGCAGAAGGAACGGGAGACGCTGTGCCCCCTCCGTTCGCATTCACGAAAACGGTGTTTGACCGTTTTCCAAACTCGAAGCCGGCACTTGGCATGGGGGGAAAGGGCGAGGAAGGCGTAGCGGGCCCCGAAATCGTGTCTGGGCTGAGAGAAGGGGAGAGCGACGCGGCGGAGCGGCTGAAAAAGGGTTTGTTATAGAACGCAGATGGGGGGTTGAAGGAAGGGTTGGGAGACGAGGTGTAACTGGAATCCTTGGGCGGTGGAGGTGGCGCGACGTCTGGAAAGGCGACGGATCAGATGGCATGCAGTGAAGTCAGCTCGCGAACGGTACCGAGCGAGCCGGGGCCAGAGCCAGACCTGAGCCTGAGGACATTGAGGGACGAGAAACGAGAGGCGGGTTTGATGCTGTCTTGGTGAGAGCTGAGGAGCGGCATGGCGGTCTCGTTTTTTTTTGCGGGTGTGATATAGCATGTGCTTGGGACGCGAAACGAACGGACGGGCGAGAGTAAGAGCGGGCGGCGCAAGTGCTAGTAGAGCGACGCGTTCATCGACTACTGGAGTGGCGGAGGAAACCCGTCGGCCATCCTCCAGCCCTGTCTACTGGCATGCGACTTGCGAAAGACGCACGTACGGACCCTTCAGCAAGCACTCGAAATCCGACGCCGCGAACGCGAGCGTCCATCGACCCGTGCACCGTTTACATCGAGCTACTCGACAGACTACGACGGTCCAGCAGTTCCTGTCGCGGCGTGCTGGGCACTCGGCGCTGTCACCACGTCGAGTTCCAGCGGCAGGTCGCTTCCCACGTCAGTCTGCTTCCGCCCTTGCTACTAGAGCCAAAACCCGCTCCACCTGTTCGTCGCCTGATAGTCCAGACATCCCTGAGCTCGCGTCTCCTTCCAGCTGTTCACAGACGCAAACGACCACCCGCTCTCGGCCGACATGTCGCTCCGTGGCGTCATCGCCACCTCGAAAGCACGAGTCGCCAGTGGATCCCCTGGCGTGCCCTTGACTGTGTGTCGCCCAACGGAGGGAGGCGGTAGCATCCTCTTGACAATGTTGCGCACCACCCGCCCGAGTCGTCCACGTGTTTGCTCCCGAGATTCCTGGGGCCGCAGCAGCGGCGCACGCGAGAGCCGAGACGCGCGGATGGTCGTCGTGGAATCCGTACCCGAGAGCTTTGGTGCGTTCGCTTGTGCCGGTGCAAAGACGTCGGCAAGCTGGGGGCGAGAGGCCTGAGAGTGCGCTGGTGACCGCATCGTCCTCGGGGGGGTGCATTTGATCGTGTCGGCTCGGTATTCTGGGGTGTCGTGTCCGCGTGCTCTCCTACTCGAGGGCTGTCCACCGCCAGTCCCGGGTCGTCGAGGGGTGTGATGTACTTGCCTCCCGCCGTTCGGTGACGATGTTTTTGTCGGTGAAGGGCGTTCCCCACTCTCGCCGATCTTGGGATCGGCCTTCTTCGATGGCCCCTTTGGTGGTGTCACGGGAGGAGGTGCCCCCTGTAAACCCATCTCCACGATGGTCCACTTGTCGCTGCAATGAAACGTTCGCGCCAAAGGGTAAACAAATCGATCGGGCGATGGAGACGTACGCTCGCTCGACCCACCCCGTCTTCTTCAGTTCCATTCGAGCCAGGCGATCGAGGCGGTCCAGCGGACTGCTCGTCAGCAGCTTGAGAGCGACGAGATAAGCCCATCTTTGCAAGAGAACGTTTTTCGGTGATACGAACCATCTGGATGACATCATACGTCCCATCGTCCTTGGGACACGGGCGTCACGCGCGCTGTGCTTCAGAGGTGATCATGAACACACCTGCTCGAGGGCTTTTGCCGAACGCCGTCTCCGCTGGTGCGATGGGCGTCGCCTGGACGTGTGCGGATACGAAGTCGCCTGGCCCCAAACGCAAACGTCCCCGTCACAGGCGACGTCGAGCGACGAATCGTGCAGCCCAAGTCCTGCGCCGCACTGACGCGCGCTCTCCTCGCCCGAAAATCTCTATACGCCATCCGTCCAGGGAGAGATGTAAACATCGGGGCAAAGGCCGAGGGCGGTCGGAAGAGGGGCGCATGGAGAGACGCACCGTCAACAGGTGACGCGACTTGACCACGTTCACCACGAAGAGCTTCAGCTCCTTGTCCGTCTTGTGCAACGATGGATCGTCGAACGCGTCGGCGACCCGCCCGAGCACCTCTAACGCGTCTTCGGAATTCCATCCCTCCCTCGACGTAGCGATCGTACTCCGTGTGTCCATGCGAACAACGTGAAACTGGCGGTCAACCGAAATCGGGTAATACGGTCGGCGGCGATGGTGGTGGTGGTGATCGTGATAAAAGTGGGCTCAGCGGGGATCGTTTGGCTGACAGGGACACGTTACCCTGACTCTTATGACAATACGACATGTCAGCCTCCATGGATTCGCCTTGTCAGCCACTAGCGCTGGGACGGGGTTTGGTAGTCTTGCGACCGTCGGACTCGTCAAAGAGGTCTGCCCATGGTTGGGGTCATCCCCTTCCTAGTAGACGTGATTGTCTGGGAGACAAGGTTCTTCTTCAAACAGCTCTGTCAGGAATGTGCGACTCTGCAAGTCGTCTATAGCAGCTTGCTGGTCTGCAGTAAACAGCCACTGTAAATTGCGGGCTGCAAGCGAATGACTTACCTGGTCTTCAAGGAGCCTACGCTCAGCGCGTGCGGCGGAGATGGTATATGCAATCGCCATGTATGGATTGATTGATGGACATGTACAAGAATCTAAACTAGCTAGTATCCTATATGAACACCCGAAACCCGTCTCTGAAACGCCGGTAAAACCAAATGAAACTCACGACCATATGGTATATGGAATGGCGCGGTCCAAACCAAAGCGACGCAGATTCTCACAATCTGTACAGGTCACTTTGGAGGTGTCGCCGTGTAGATCCCAACGCCTCCAGGCAAGAAATTGAGTCCGCTCGTGTTGGTGGTTTGTCCTACAGAAAAGATCCGCTGTATTTGTGTCGCGTTGTTCGTCGTCACCCCATTCAAACCGGCGCTGGCCCACGGTACATACACCTCCGAGCTGTTGAAGTTGGTGCCAAGGAGCAAGTAAGCGGTACCGTTGTTCCAAAGACCAATGTCGACACCTCCGACATTGTACGTTTCGTGCGTAGCATCAGCATCAACAATGAATGCCTGGATGGTCTCAGTGATTATTGCGGTGATGGCAACAGCAGTTCCTTCGATGGTCGTCACATTGCCCGTAGTCGTCGGGTATTGGAAGGAGATGGAACCTGGTAAAGCATGAGAGTGTATCCGAAACGAACTGCGACGCTGGCTAATGCGTACCTGTTGCGCCATGGCTGAAAGAGGTCAACTGCATGGCAGTCCATTGTTGACCGGTCGGAGTTGTGCTCCAGTAACTGTAGTGCAAGCGGGTACGAGTCGGCTAAATGAGCGAATTCATTATAAAGCTCACTCACGCTCCACTTCCAAAGGCCTGAGGGGTGGTCCAGACAGTCTTGGTGCGATCGTAACCGAGGATGTTGAGCCTATCCTTGAAGGTCTGGATACGAGCCTCGATGTCATAAATACTTCCTTGGCAATTGTCACAACCGCAGTGACCAAAATCGGGGGTACACGGAGTATGCCAGACAGGCGAGAAAGTGGCATTGATGCCGACTGGGTATGCGTCCTCGATCACGATATCTGCACCCTCGACATAAGGCGCAAAGTTGTAGTCCTGCGTTTCAGGGTTCAGCTCATCCACGCCTCTCTTGGAAAACCATTACCTGACAGTTGAGCACAATCGAGACAGGGTGGTAACCATCCAGCGAATAAATCAAGTCGTAGGTGTCACGAGCAGCGTCAAAGGGATCCGAGTTCCCGTCGGGCTCATGAGCAGTTTCCCAAAGAAGAAGATTAGGGAGTGAGCGATAAGCATCAACTTGTTGAGCGACGGCAGTCAGGTTCTGGTAGACCCTGCGGGGAAAGGAACAGTAGGTAATGAGGTTGCGCGCTCGAGCGAACAACGTACGATCGCATGTCAAAAACTATGTAAAGCCCGAGCTCGACGGTTCTGTTGAGGACCTGCTCGAATACCGTGGCATTGTCATAGGGTGGGATTGGGTGAATCTGCAAAAGTGTGAACTTGGGACGGCAGTGCAATGGTGAAATGGGACGTACAGTATTGAAACCGTCTGCTTTGAGTTGATCGATGCGCGACAGGTTGTTCACGAGATATGGGTCGAAGGCAACGTAGAAGCCTTGAGGAATGAATGGTTCAAAGTTACCATCCTCGCTGCCGACAGGTCGCGCCCACAATGCACCCGTCCGCAAGTCGGTCTTCACCACGGAACCATTGGTGTTTGGAAGGTAAAGGAGAGACGCGTTGGCCGAGAAATGCTGTGTAGACGGCTGAGATGACGTTTCGACTTTGTATGTAGCATTGCAGGTGACGGTGTACTGAGTATTTTGTGCCACGAGAGAGCCGATATCAAGGGCGATCTCATGTCCGGTAGCATTGACCGGGACCTCTTCCTGAGCAAAAACCTTGCCGTCGATGCTGACTGTAACATCGAGCGTGCCGAGACCGCCGCGTTCCGACTCTGACGCATTGGAAAGCGAGATGGGGGAGGCGCCTTGAATATGCTGGTAGACGATGGGGGTATCGATGAGTACGGCGGCATGCTCTGCATCTTCCTCAAGGTAAGGCCGGAAGGCTGGCGAGCAGCGGAACGCGACGAGGGGCCCGGCACTGGTCGCAGGGAGCTGGAATTGGCCGCCGGGAGGAACGACAGGCTGGTTGGCCATGTAGTTCTTCCCGCACCTGTTGGCACGAGGTCAGACGAACCATCCAGCACTGGGTCAGTCCTCGGTACGCACCATGTTGGACCACCTTGTGCAGAGACGGAGCTGATGCAAGTCGCTGCGAACGCGGCGACGACGACGGAAGCGCTGTGCTTCATTTTCGGGACCCAGTGAAAGCGCGGGTGCAGGGTGAGGAAACGAGTCCAGAACCAAACGATCGATGGTCATTATATACGTCTTCTCTCGCCTTGCCCGTTACTTGCTACAGACACGCAAGGCGCTGCAAAGGAACCACTGTCTGCCTGCACTTGAACATCGGATCAAGACGGTGAGGTGGCAACCCCTGAACGCACCTCCGAGCGACTCGACATACCAAAGCAGGCGTAACAGGCCACGAAAGACGGTAATGATGGCGCATAGCCTCGCAGTAAGGGGTGGATCTTGATGCTACGACCCGCAGAGCGTAGCTGCGATGATGACCGACCCCTTGCTACTGAGCGAGGCGGGGGGACAGAACGGCCATGGGTGCGCTCAGCCGGTTGTCCACAGGGCGAGCTACTAGGAACGATCACTGGTTTTCCCTCACAGGTTGATTATGTGATAGATATACATCGGCTTAGTCATCCACCATACGGTGTCGGCGACCGCATGGTCCGAAACGTTTTCCGAAGGACCGCGGTCCTCTGCCCGCATGCCAGTTCAGCCATTGTGAGTTCGTTCCAATCCGGCCTTCTGAAAACTTGAAAGCGCGCAGGTACTACAAGGACCCTGGAACCATGACATGTTGCCTGCTTGTGCAAATAACGACTCTCAGCATCGCTCCAAACGTTTCACGCCCAAGTTCTCAGCTACCAACAACTATATATACTCGTAGTGATTCTGTCAGCGCCGCTCTTGTGCACCCGTATGTATATATAGGCTGTCAACTTTTTATAATCCAGTCCTACCCATACGTGACCTATGGTGTTGCCGAGTGCCAGTAGGACCAGTCTCCCCGCTCCCTGAAGCCGAGGAGGAGAGACAGTGCCAAGTCATTTGTTGAGTCGCCGGGTGACACACCGTGCCTTGTTGGCTCGCCCGTCGCCGTCGGCCTGTGCGCCTCGCAAGTAGGCACTGGACCGCGCTCACGAACCCACGGCGCTTGGAGGCTGAATGGCACCTCCGTCTGGTGCAGTGGTCCGGAAAAGCCTAGCGTACGCCACACGAAACACCCTCTTGGCGGGCTATCACCACCACCCGGTCCCTCTCCCAGCCGGACTCTCAGCCAGGCACTCCACGGAAATATGGCTCGCACGGCAGTGTCGGAGGAAGAGCTTCGCACCGCGCTGATCGCGCTGAAGAGAGAAAACCCGGCGCTCGGAGTCGCCAAGGTGCATGCCTCGCTGCTCGAGGCTCATCCGACGTGGGCGATCAGCGAGAAACGCGTCAGAAAGATCCTACAAGGCGAGGGTCTGGTTGCGGCCGGGAACGACAGCAGACCCGGTCCAGCGATCGCGACACACCCCAGGTCCCGTCTCAACAAGGATCTCGACGTGGCGAGATGGAGCGGCAAAATACAGGTTCGCCACTTTAATGGCTTCAGAGGCAAGGGCCTCGTCGCCACAAAAAAGATATCCGAAGGGGAGGTCGTGTGGAGAGAGGACCCGTTCATACTCGCTCCCGAATGGTGTGTCCCTAGTGACCGCCGTGACGTCCATGCTCGACCGCTGATCGCGTAGGGAAATCTATGACCTGCAAAAGTCGTCCAGGGCGTGCGCGTTCTGCTCCACCTCTCTGGGGAGCCATCCGTCGATCCATCTCCCGTGCGCGGCCTCCGTGTCATCCACGCCATGCCCAGCCATGTTTTGCAGTCGCCTTTGCCGCGCCCAATCGGACAGAGTCCATCCTCTTCTCTGCCCGGCCCGCAATCCAGCGTCAGTTGCACTCCTCGCGTTCGCACGCAACATCGAGTGGATGGCCCTCCATGCGCTCGCCCAATGCACGAGCAT
Source organism: Boletellus aff. lepidospora (assembly GCA_038094175.1). NCBI lineage: Eukaryota > Fungi > Basidiomycota > Agaricomycetes > Boletales > Boletaceae > Boletellus > Boletellus aff. lepidospora. The sequence goes on from JBBPTT010000287.1 coordinate 18,636, forward strand.
ACTGTTACTCTCCGCTCAAAGGGATGACGGTACGCTGGATAAAGACCTTCAGGTCGTGCACGGCCTCGCTGAGCTCGGAATGGAAGAACGTTTCCAAGCGCTTCGGTGTGTGTCTTCTCCACCCACTCACCCATCCGGTGTCATCCAACCACGCTTTTCTTGACAGGGAGAAGGGCGCGGAGCCCGATCGGCAAAGCTGGAAAAAAGCGCACGAGCTGTTCCTCTGCGCATTCAGTACGCCCAAGGCGCTCGACGAGCAGAAGAAGCTGGGCAGAATCTTGAAAAGACCGATCCCCGTGTCGGTACAGAGCGAGCTGTTCGAGTACGCCGCCTTTTTGCGAGGGCTGGGCCGCATGAGCCTCAGTCAGTCTTTTTTTTTTTCCCCACCAACCGTCCCCTCATGGCTGATGCCCGCTCTTAGACATCGAAGCGCACGGCGGACTCTACAGGCTGCACTCGCATCTCAACCACGCGTGTACGCCCAACGTCTCCGTGCGTCATCTCGATCAGCGAACTGCGCTCTCGCGCATCACGGTCATCGCCAAGACGGCGATTGAACCGGGGGAGGAGCTTCTCATCACCTATGTCGACCCCAGGTACGGCTACAAGGAACGCCGCAGAAGGCTTCTCGAATGGGGCTTCGGTGCATGCCAGTGCGAAAGGTGCCTCGAGGAAGAACGGGTAGTCAGAGCATCAGGCACGGACGCCGAAGAAGCAGACGAGCTCGCAGATCAGCTGAGAGCGGGGCTGGGTCTCGTGTGAGGTGGCAGGGCGGATGACTGAACTGCAACTGCAAGCCAAAGGATACCCCCGTGATGCTGGCCTCGTTTGAGGTCGATCGCGCTGTTGACATAGTGTATAACTGCTGGCGTCGGGCAACGCAGACATGAATCAGTCTGGTGATCAGCATGCAATCGACCTTCTCCTCCTACCAGCACCCGCAGACTCGTCGATGCAGCGAAAGTCGGCGCATCTTGACCCCAGAAAGGAGCTACAACGCAAAGCGAGTGCCATCATGATAGACACGTCTCAGGGCGTGCAAATTGTGGTTGAATGCGCAACATGGTACAAGTTGATGGACGATGTACAAGATGAACAGATCGGGTGAGTGAACTCGATTCGCGAATAACTTAGATAAAGGAAACGTGCGTCAGTCAGTCCACCCGCAACCGCTTTCCCGGTCTACCATCCACTAGCTCGGCATTGCCATCCACTTCCAACCTGGCCTCGCCCTCTGTTCGTCCTTTTTCGCCGAGTGCACTACGACTTGTCGATGCTCCTTCAGGATGTTCGACAGACTGGGAACGTGACTTGTAGCTTGGCTGCCCGTGTTGGGAAGCTGGCCGCGGTGCACCGACGGCTGACGCGACACCGTGCGGGGGAACGCCACGAAGGACCTCTAGCTCGTTTTCAGCCCTCTGTCGCGTGGCACGTTCTTCCTCCCAGAGTCTCCGCACTTCCTCCAGCTGGGCCTGCAAATCTCCCATGGCTTGGTCCATCAGTAGTTTTTCGAGCGTCCACTTTTCGATGTTGCGCGCCTCGTTTTCCTTGAGATGATGGATGTATTGGACGGCGCGGGCGAGGATGGCCCCCTTTGCCTTTTCTCCGGAGCTATTTGGCACGATTCGGCCGAGCTCGTTGATGCCTTCGTTTATGTTGCCTCTTCGACGACGCTCGACTTCTTTCTGGACAGGGGATGAGCATCCGAAATCACGCCATGGACGGGTGAACACACATGGTTATCTTTTCTCTGGCGGGCCCATTCATCCGTACCCATTGCGGCGGGGCGATTGCCTCTCGTCCGACCAGAGCCGGTGCCAGATGCAGATGCAGTCTTGGGTTTGTCGTCGTCCTCGGTATCTTTATCGATATCCTCACCGTCTTGTGGACCGATGGCCGGTGACTGTCCGGCGGCGGCGGCGACAGCGGAGAGCTGACCGAGATTGGGGGGGCCGCGAGGATGTGAAGATGGGCCAGGATCTCCGATGCCTGGCATGCCCTGTCCTGGGGGATGAGGAGGGAAACCAGGCAGCGGGTGGGGGGCATGGGGAATCTGATGTTGGTTGGCGGCCTGGATGGGAAACAGCCCCTGGGCGAGTGCTTGGAGCGACTGGGCCGCGTCTGGCCCGAGATCCACCTGGCCGTTCTGGCAGAGTGTTCGTGGCATAACGTGACCGAGGACAATAATCACGTGGTGCATGTGATCAGTGGCTGCACTGCGACAGGGTGTGGAGAAAGACATATACCTTTTGAAATATTTTGAGGATATTGGTGACCTGTGCGGCATCGATGAGCTGTGGGGTCTCGTTGGTGGGTGCGGAGATGGGGCTGGCGGAGGAGGCCTGTTGATTGGGAGGTGGCTGAGGGTTGACCGGATGGGACATGGGTCGCTCGGGCTGTGGACGACTTGGAGTGCGCGAGTGGACTCGGGTGGATGCTGGTCACGGGGTGAGAGTGCGAGGTCACGGGAAAGTCACATGCCGCCATTTTATTCAGCCAGTGGACCAAACAGATGCAAAGTAGCGCCACTCGGGCAATGCCGATGGCGGCCTTTGTCGAGGTCCTGTGCGATAACGGCGAGCGCGCAGCGGCGGGTCTGTCGCGGGGTGGAGGAGGAGGAGGAGGAGGAGGAGGAGGAGGAGGAAGAGGTGGTGGTGGTGGTGGTGATGGGGCGATGGCGTTGGTCCGCCTGGCAACGTGAACGATGCAAAAGGATTCGCTTCGAAATTCCAGTACTGTAGCATGGTCGTTCCGACCCGTTCCAGGGGCGGACAAGGTTGAGTTGCCTGAACGTGGCCATCCCATCTTTGTACATAGTCTGCTCGGCGCTCGTCACCGGCTTGGGTTTCCATGTCCCCCGCCCGTCCCTCTTTCCTTTACCCACCCATGCGCCATCCCAGCCCAGACGACCCGTTCGCATGCGTCCTTGCCCCCCCTGTGGACGAGACGCCTGAAGCGAGGGAGATCCGCGAACGCGCAGAGGCAGAGGCCCGCAGGGTGAGCGATGCCATCGACGACCAGCTCCGTCAAGAGCGCATAGCCTTGAAAAAGAAAAAGAAGCCCGTCAAGGTCCTTCTCCTCGGTCAGAGTGAAAGCGGTATGTTTGCTTGTCCACCCGTCCTTTGCCCCATTTGATTTCCCTCGGCTCGATGGATAGGCAAGTCGGCTACGTTGAAAAGTCAGCCCTCCCCTGCCTCGCTTGCGCTCTCGGCTCATCCCCCTTGCCCAGATTTCCAGCTCCAGTATGCCCGCCACGAGTGGGCCCAGGACAGGGCCGGCTGGCGTGCAGTCATCTTCCTCAACCTCATCCGCAACACCATCCATGTCCTCGATGCACTCTTGCGAGAAATGTCCCTCTCAGACGACGACAGACGTCCTGGCGGCTCAGAATACAACTTCGACTCGGAGTGGGAGCCGTCTTCCCATACCCCCGTTTATCACTTCACCGACAGACACCGCTTGCTGAAGCTGCGCCTCGCACCACTGCGAAGAGTCCAGGCCGATCTGGAAAAGAGACTCGGTCAGGCCTCCCAAGAAGTCTATTCTTCTACTCCCGTACTTCCACTTGGCCCGGATGGCAAAGTCGAAGCCCATTTCCGCGAGTTTGGTATCATTTCCAGGAACGGCTGGAAGACCGCTTTGGAAAAGTTTCGCCTGGCACAGCGGGACGATAGTCGTCCTGAACCCATCCTGCGGAGACGGGAGGAGGAAAACTATGAAATCGCCGACGTGCTCGTCGGCTGTAGGGAGGACATGAAGAATCTTTGGAGCGACACCATCGTCCAGCAAATCTTGGTCCACCGGAAAGCATACATCGAGGAATCTTCTGGATTGTGAGCCTTCCGTGTATGACTGCATTCCCTTGTTCCCTCATACATCTTCCAGTTTTTTAAACGACATCGAGCGAATCGCTTCTTCAGACTACGAGCCAACCGACGATGACATTGTTCGCGCCCGATTACGGACTGTTGGTCTCCAAGAGCACAGGTTCATCATGGGCGAAGGTAGGTGGTTCACTCATCCCTTTTTCCCCTACCAGGATGCTTGACCATGTGCCTCAGGTGGGAGGGAATGGATGATGTATGATGTCGGTGGTACCAGATCCTCTGTAAGCATACTGTTGCCAAACCCCCAACACTCACCGGGCTTGGCGTTTTCAGCGAGCGGTTTGGGCCTCTTATTTCGACGACGTGGACGCGATCATATTCCTTTCTCCCATATCCTGTTTCGATGAGACGCTACGCGAAGATTCCAAAGTTAACCGACTAGAGGACAGCTATCAACTCTGGCGTTCTGTCTGCACCTCCCCTTTACTCGCAAAGACGCAAATAATTCTCTTCCTCAACAAATGCGACCTCCTTCGCAACAAGCTCAAGCGTGGCGTCCGGATAAAAGATTATATTCCGAGTTTTGGGGATCGGAAAAACGATACGGTGACGGTCATGAAATGTGCGTTATTCATTCCTCCGGTTATGAGATACGTTACAGGGACCCTGATCACACGTCCTGCGCTTCAGACTTTCAGTCACATTTCAAAGAAATTTTCAAGCTAGTCTCACCCGAACCACGGCCATTCTTTGCTTATTTCACATCGGTCATCGTGAGTCTAATTTCGCCAACGACTGTATTGCATGTTCCTGTGCCTTGGGGGGAAGAACTCTATTTTTCAGTTGTCTCACTCGGATCTGACCTCCTGATTATTCATCTCAGGACACCAAGGCGACCGCAGCAACACTGAGTGTCGGTAAGTGCACCGTGGCTTTAATGATATTCCGAGTGGATGCTCATGAGGTGCGGCTCCCAGTCGAAGAGAGTATTTTACGATCACATCTGAAGAATGCAGATCTGTTATGAAGCGTCGTGTGGCCTGTGTGGCGCGACGGCTGTAGTCCATAGTTTGCTTATTCTAAATTGCTCATACTAGGTGGTGCGCGCGTCTCTGTATCTTTGGGAATAGTCCATCTCTCTCGCTCTCTCATACATACATAAGCCACTTCCCGTTCATCTAATGTAGCTCTAGAATGCAACTTTTTACCTATTCTTATTTGTATTGGGACTCTTTTTTGCCATTTCTCATTGTAGATTACGATGGACTCGGTGTACGAACAGGAAC
>JBBPTT010000288.1:0-31937 GCA_038094175.1 Boletellus aff. lepidospora
GACTTCCAAAGCGGGATTGATGAACGCGTCGTCGGTCGATCCAAGTAAGGGTCAAGTTTGCGCTGATCCACGAGGTCCACGCGAGGCGAGCCTGCGCGTCGATCGGGTCAAATCCGTGAAAAAGAGCAGCGACTCGGGACTGTTTCAACTCCGCGAGCGCTTCCACTCAGTAAACACTCGTAGTACTAACTCCACATGCGCACCCCCTGGGTGCTTCATGCGCAAAACTACTCCAGAAAGAAAGTCAAATGGTGGTATGTAAAATTTGAAGATGAAATCGGAACGAGAAAATAATGATGCTACACTGATCTAAGCCAAACAAATGCCTATTGCCATGCCATGCCATGCCGTGAAAACTCTAGCTAATGTGTGATGCGAAGCACGAATGAGTCGAATGCGACTGTCGGTAAGTTTGGCGTGGGCAGACAGCACGGCCGGGGAAACATACCTCTCTTTGATGAAAAAATTTAGCAGTGATTGCGAGAAAGATGCGAAGATGAACCATATAGACAAACGTAAAATGAAAGAATAAAAGGGAGCCCGTGATCAAATAAATAAGGGTATATGCTGTGGAATGAACCAACACCACAGCGGGTGGAATCAATGTTGGCGAGGCTGAAGCAAACACAGCTGAGGCTGCCAACTGCCCTTCGACACGTGGTAGAGAGCTACGAGGCAGAGCTGGTCGAGTTGAATGCCGTTCGGTCCGATATTCCACTCCACACAATCCGAGTCGCACGGCTCGTCGCGTCTCTTCTAGCGAGAAGGTATCAGCTTACGGCAAATACTAAAGGAATGTGGAAAAACCCCAACCTGGAGCATGTCTCGGATAGCTGTTGCAACCGCCTCCGCAAGCTTCACACGTGTGATAGGCGCACGGGACTTTGTCCAGTCCAAAGCAGCAATCGTTTTGGACCAGGGTTTGTATCCGGGCCACTGGCAGACTCGGCGTTTAGCCTCGACAGAATGACCTTTCCTCAGGTCCGACAAACCCACCTTCAAACGTAAAGTGAATGTCTTTTTCCCCATATGATCAAAGGCCCGTGTGCGATCCCGAATGCGATTATATCCCCCCGTCTTATTCAGAATATCGCTGATCGAGACTCCAGCTTGATCTGGATTCTCTAGATCGAAGGTAATATGGGGATAGTGTTCGGCCATGGTATAGCTCGAAATGCTGCTCGTTCTATACCGATCTTGAGGGATAAAGGGGCCCCGCCCCAAAGCATCAGTACCGGGACTATGCCTGTGTGAATCCGATGGCGTGGAATGTACACTCCATGCTCTGTCGGTACGGGGAGCCACCCGCCGTGCTGGCTAGGACTGTGTCAGCTGTACTGTGGCGGTATTGGAACACAGCACTCACAGACAGCTCTTCGGCGGCGGTTGAAGGGAATAAGCGCTTTCTCTCGGGTGAACCCGGAACCGGGCGGCTCGGACCAGAGGGAATATTGTGGCTGGTGGAAGTCCCCACAGCAGGAAGGTGGCTGTGCAATTCAGTGTCCGCATCGGAGGGTCCTATCGCTGTGGCGGCGCTCGAACCCTCTGTAGGAGCTGGTGCATACCTCATGTCCACCCCGTAAACAGGCCCGCCACGGTCCAGAGAGAGAAGCAGTGTCGGTGACGAGTACTGGTAGACCGGTGCTGGGGGGTCTTGGGATGTCTGTGGCGGGAGGGCGTCCTGTGCATGATGCACACCAAAATCGTGTGTTAAGCTGTTCGTTGCGTGCTGCCTGTCTATCAGAGCTTGTCCAGGAAATTCTTGGATTGGCTCGTAGGTGGTACGAGACCTCTGAAGTTGAGAATGTCCGTTATCGAAATCAGAGCAAGGATAAAATGGCAAGTCGGCAAAATCGAAACGAATGTTGTCCTAAACACCAAATAAAATAATTAGCGGGGATGCAACATAAAGGAGAGGAAGTGATCTCACGTCGTATGTGGCGTCGGTCCTAGGGCTAGGGTCCTGGAACGGAATGGCTTGTGGAGAATAGTCGTGGTGACGTTGATCGTACGGATAATGAGCGTCCTGCAAGGCAGAGAGGAGGGAGCGTAAATTGCGGCGTTATCAACGCTGTCGTATGTGCATACCTCTGCGTGGGATGCCTCCAATAAATTTCCAACTTGATCCAACGATTGATGAGGGTGAGCGTAACCGCTCTGCCCGGATGGGATGCTGGGTATCCAGGATGGGCCTGGAGAGTGAGACTGCCTTGCGACGGGGGAACTTGAGTCGCTCTCGTAGAAAAGACTCGGATCAGAATAATAGTAGGGTCTAGCAAAGGAAGTCAGGGTCTTTCTGCATTTGGAACACGCGCAACTTACCCTTGATGCGAGGACATGGTGGTCAAGGATGCTAAACGGGGGGGAACATACAGCATCAAGCGCACCGAGTGTCCTTAAATAATCGGATGTCTTCCGGAGGACGCTTTAGCACACGAGGAAAATGTGATGAAAAAGTGCAGATCAAAAGGGAATCTATTTAGCATGACCGGCTTTCCAGTGCTTCACGTCACCCTGGCCGACATGAGTTCGCGCGGAGTCCAATTCTCAAAGCGGGCGAGCGATACAGGGGCCCCATGGCGCAGGCACCCGTGCAGAAAGACGGACCGAGGCTGTGGTCCCCACCGCCAACGAGGGGAGTCGGTGGGGTAGTTTGGGCACCGGTGCGACGGTTGCTCATCGGGGCATTGAAAGGGACGCTCGGTGTCGCAAGGCGGGTGGAAGAGGCGCAGGATGCCGTCCGGTGGCCCACACCGCCTTCCGGCATAGCAATCGGGGGGTGGGGGTCTTCGGCGCTAATGGGCAAGGGAGGGGTCGTCATCTGAGAAACTGTCTGCATGGTTTTCACAGGGGTTTGTGCACGCGAAAAACGCATTTTGAAGCGGGTCGGGGAAGGGCGATGCATGATACGAAGTGCCCGCGGGTCTGCTGTAGAAAGACAAGGGAAACTGTTTTTAGACAAGCCCCATTTTAGTGGTAAAATATATCGAAACCAGGATCACATTCGGATTTGTTCATATGATCGCATGGGCTCGGTAAAATAGGCAACGTGGCCGTGCGTTCTTCACGTCTGCAAGATGATGCGGTCCGGGGTGGGCTGCAGCAGGGCAAGCGCAGTGGGCACTGCGACTGCGAGTGACTGGGCGTCCTTGTTTGCAAAGAGCATGGATATCTCACCGCTGAAGAACAATGGCTGGCCGTGTTTCATCGTCATGGCTCCGTGGGAGAAGAACAACAGCACATTGACACCCCGTTGATCATCACACAACCATGATGCGGTCAATCCTCCCCTGCGTATTGCTTATCTAAGCCACCTCTCCTCCGCAATCATTATAACGCGGACAGCTTTCCTCGAGTCCTGGGCATATCGCCAACACGCAAGCCATGGACACTCGCTTACAGCCGTAGTCTTTTCATTGTCTCTTCTCGTTCCCTGTACACCGCCTTGGCAGTCGTGGGGCTTTGATTTCTACCATGGCACATGCTGCCTCTCACGGCATTCGCTCCTGTCAAAGCACCCACAACCATGCGGACGCTCTCGGGATCTTCGGCGTCCCGTACCCCGAGTCGCCACCTGTGCGCGCCAAATTCTCGAATGCCCGCTGCGTGGACGCGTTCCGCCACTTTCCAGAACCCTTCAGACGTGCCCGACCCTGAACAAATATGTGCAACAGGCTGGCAGCCCCCGCCTTTTCTTTTCGGGCACAACTTGGTTACCGTAGCTCCACTCCGCGCCTGTACCAGTCCGGATAACTTCTCCCTCGCACCGTGGATCGGTTTGAGAGAGATTACCTAAGGCCTCCATCCCAACGGCCAAGCTCAGTGCTGGCTCCGAAATCAGCGCGCCCCGTCGACGCATGTCACTTGGCCATCTCCAGCTTCCCTGGCCTCCTTCTGTTTTAGTCCACCCGCCGCCCCCTTCTATTGTTCTTGTATTTTTTTTCATTAATTTTTATTTACTGTAATTCTTTTGTCGGCTGCGCCTCTATACAGTACTGCGCACTGCGCTTTTCCGCTGACAATGATCCGTTCCTGGCCGATGGTTGCTGTGTCCTGCCCCATTCAGGAACTCTGGCCGATGCGTTGGTGATACCCCGATCACGGGAGCGGATGACAGCGCCGAGCCAATCGCCACTCGGACTCAAGGCTGTGAGCTCCCACAAGTACGCCACTTGGAATGAGAGATGTCGCCATCTGCCTGCCTACCATACGTCAAACTAAATCACATGCGAAAGATCCCCATGGAAATTAGGCGAACAAAAGGCGCACTTGCTACCGTATTGTAAAGTACTCATCACGGGCCCGCCGATGTCGGTAATCCGAAGGAGTGGCCCGCCATACGATCTGTCGCGTCCAAGATGTGCTTGTTCATCGACGTTGCGTTCCCCTCCCCCCCCAAAAAAAAAAAAACGCTGGCGTCCTACTTGCATCTGAGTTCCCTCAGCTTATGCCCGACGTCGTCCACGGGTCTCTCTGCCCATCCCTCGTAATATTGGACCTTGACCGCCTCTGAGGACGGAGAATCCGGTCGAGCGGCACAAGGTTCCTTCTCCCACTTCTTGACATTGACCACCACAAAAGGCTCCTGGTTTTGGGGCGTCGGGGCGCTGCCCAGACGACCTCGGGTCCCGCCCTTTGAACCGCTTTGGGAACGTTTCCTGAGCAACTTGAACTTGCCAGCGGACGCAGGCCCCTTGTTCTCGTCTTCTGGCGTGGCCGCGTGCGGTCCAGCCCAGCTGGCCGGTGGTTGCCAAGTACTACCGGGTCTGGATTCGTCGGACCCCATGGTAGAGGTCACTGTGCTCGACCGTGACAGCGCCTGTCGCATGTCGACAACATGCTCGTTGCGCCGCTCACTCGAGATGTCGAAGACCAACCGATCAGACGCCGTCCGGTGCGACATCCGAAACAGCATCGATTTCGACTTTGGCAGTTGTCGAGAAGGGGACTCGCGGTGAGACGTGGTCGGTCTGTCCGGTGACACCGGGAACGACGAGGACCGTGGGCTGATCGCGGAATTATTCCGTCGGTGCTTGGGGATCTGTAGCGGCGGAGGCGGGTTGGCGCGGGGGAGATATGTGTCGTTGGTGGCCCACGCCGTGCTAGGTGCAGGATGGTAGCCAGCCACACTGGATGTGACCCGCCTCCTGACGGACGTATCGTCAGTCTGGTCCGACCTTTGAGCCTGGCGTTCCGCATGTGAAATCGACTTTAGCATTCTTTTCGATCGAGGTCTCAGCAAAGGTGGGGGGAAGGGTTTGGGGTCGGGAGGGGCAGCTGGGGAGAGTGGTTCTGCCTGGATAAGCTGTAGAGTGGCTCGGGTGGGAGATGACTGCGAGAACAAGAAGGATGCCCAAGCGGGGGAATCGCACACGCTATGCGATATCGAATCTAGCACGGGTGCCTGCACTGCTTCCCGCACGGTGAACGATCCTCTTTTATGGGTGGCGAATCGTGCTTCCTCACCTGACTGCGGTTCTTTTTGTGCTTGTACAAGCGCGTCGCTAGATGACAGGGGAGAATCTTGGACCAATGCACGCAGTTGGCGTAGCTTCTGCATCATTACGAGCATTACTGACGCCTTTTTATCACGCCTGCATGACCAGTCGTTCATGAGCGACATCGAGTATAGGCGGCGCGGAGCAAATGAGATGGCAACCCACGAATGAGCTAGTGGACGTGTCTAATTTATACGAGTGACGTCCACCCCACTTTCGGGTAGTGTGTGTTGAGGGCAGAAGAACGTAAACGGAAAAGAAACTAGCTTGGAATAGATGCGCCGGGAGGGTTCATAGGTTCCGAGTACGCCGCTTTTCGCGGCGTATTGATCAGCGGGTGCCAATTGACCAGTCCGTTCACCCGCAGTGCAGCATGTGCACATGAGATGCCGGGGCCGCACCAAGCAATTCATCGTTTTACGGCTGTGGGCCGAGTCGCACGTCCGACCTGCCCCGATTGGCCGCCTCCCTCCCTCTTACTTCATCACCGTCGGGCCCAGACCGCTTGGATCTCGATGCTTCGTGGAGTCCACGAGCCTTGAGCTGCAAGTCGTGTCCGCCATCCATGTACCCTTTGCGGAGCCGGCGAACCTGGGTTTGTGCCGTCGACCCTGCCCATATACGTGGAGACGATGAGAAACCGACCTGCAAGGTACGCGAAGAGTCCTGGCGAAAGGTACGCCTCGTTAGATTATGAACATTACGTAACTTTGAAACGCCCTGGCAGTGTTCACGCGCACGGTCATGACGCAGTCCGAGGCTGTCAGAACGGACACGCCATCCAAAGATCATACACCGGACTGGGCGGCCGTCTGGAAGATCAGATACGAGAATATGTCCGCACCATGGGTGATGTGTAGGTACCACACAAATCAAAGCAGCATCGATATCTTGATGAAGTGTATCTTGAAGAAGGGGCAGGTTGGCTGGCAGAACTGGTGCGCGTCGAATCTCATCTCGCCTGTTGATACGATCGCTAGGATACGGGCGATTTCACCCAAGGGCTCGGAAACACCGCCGGTGGAGGGATTCCGGCCATCGCGAGTGAGCCTGGACTCTGAAACCTCTCGGAGCTTGAACTATACTGCATCTGGGATTGAAACTGAGCGGGACTTGAACATTCTGGCCTTTGTTTCGAAGCGGAGCTAGCGGTGTTTCAAAGTGGATTGTAGTTGTCCTGTGCAACGCTGTGGCAGTCCGAAGATTCCCGGTCCGAGGTGCTTGGATAATCGGAACCTCCGCTATCACCGTGATGGCGTGGCTTGGTGTCTGCCGGCCGTGCCGGCCTTTTCAAGCTGACTCGCTTTGACGGTTCGTACGCTGTGGTAATCAAGCAACATGACCTCAACGACTAGAATCATTTCCGAGAAACCTGCACAATCCATAGAGGTCAGCGAACAGAGATTGAGCAGACGACTCGGACGTATCCCACGGGCGCCGGTCATTTTAGATGCAGGATCGTTTATTGGGTCGAGGCTGATCTCGTTAAGCTATCGCGCTCCGCCATCGGACACCATTCATCTCCATACGGTCGTTGAAGGTAAGACCATCGTATTTTTTTGTAGCGACACCGGCACCTGCGTGTAAGTGGTCGTTCATAGCGCTGTGTCGGGTCGTTGCTTACGTTCGTTGGACTAGGTCTTCGCCGGAATCTCTGTCATCACCTCAGACAGGCCTTCTTGAGAAAGTCGACTCAAAGACTGATACGTGGTCGTTGGAATGGCCCTTTACAAGATGCATTTCTTCCGAATGCCGTATCGTATGCTATGGAAGGCTGGGCATACGTGCGGCAGACAAGACGACAAATTCGAGCGGGAGATTCTGGCACATCCAGGGTGCGAGACACGGGCCTTCTTGTCGCCGTCGGCAAGGGTCTAAGAGCCAACATTTTCCGTAGACACTCCCAATCTTCCTGGACGGCTTGTTGTGCGTCAATCCGACGCCACATCTGACATGTGAGCGGATAGTGAGTGCAATACGAGGGGGCAGGGTACGTGCACAAGCACTTGGACAGAATGATGTTTGGTCCGATGCAAGCTTGGTCACTCCTAGTTTAATCTGATGGTATCGGCGCCTGGAAGTTCTCTTTCAGCAGCCCACGAGGGCGTCAATGCGGACATGTGTCTATGTTGCAAACACTAGTGTTGAGCGTCGTTGAATTCTATTCAGTGAAATCGAAAAACTATCAGGTGACTTGGGAACTGTCACTCCGTTTTGCTGGTCCTTTCGTCACCCGGGTGAGCACTCCTGTGGCCACATATTCCACCTTTTTACTGCCACAGCAGCCTCCGAATCGCGTTTCGTACCTAGGTGCGGGTCAGGAGTATGCTCGGAACTATCATCATGGACAGGGCTGTCTGTGCCGTGGCATGAGGTTGGTGTCGTTGGTGGTCGTTGGCCAGCTGCACTTACCGTATTCAACGAAACATAGTTCCCGGTCATATCCATCCTCGCTCCCTCTTCTATGTATTTTCACCAGTTCGAATTGCGAGTCTTCTGCACGGCGGTGTCCTGAGAAGGTGCAAGCCTGAAAAGCGGAAGACAAAATGGTGTTTGAAACGCAGGTATGCACTGAGTAGCATTCTGTCACCCCTTTTGCACCCCTGAATCACAGTCAAATCCTGTTTACCGGATCGACCCAATCATAGGCCACACGTAACACGAAACATGATGAAGCTTTGACACTCGAACGAAACGCCAAGTGGAGATACAATACAATCAGAAAAAAGGCCATAGCATGTACTATTTGAGACAAGAGAGGTATGCATACACGAACCCCGTATCGTACACAAAGAAACCTACTGACCAAGCTGACATACACCAACGCGGTCCAATGATTCAAAAGCATACTTTCTGCAACCGAAGTTGGGGTACAATGTAGAACGAAACTTGAAGGATAATCTGGAAGGATAATGGTCATTCTACACGTGCTTCTGCACACGGAGGAGAGGGGACGCACATCCGTGAAGAGGCTCAGATTCCGATGTGCACAAACACGACTCGCTTCTCCAACGACACCTTATCGGCCGTCTGCAATGCCGCCCTGTTCAGTGCCACAGCCGCATCCTCGAAATCGATGACCGGACGCTTGAACATCTCTTTATAAAACTCGGTCACCACCTGGTGTGCGACCGAGTCATCCACCTTCCACAATGTCCCGATCACCGCATTGAACCCTGCAAACTGCATCCCCGCAGCGAGGTGGAGGACCTCGTCCGGCGTGGACGCATCTCCGACTGCGGTGTGGCACGCAGATAGGAATGCAAGGACCGAGTTCGTATAGCGCTCCTGGATGATGCGCATGAGGGTGAGCTTGCCATCACCCATGGCGAACCACGACTCGAACGGTTTTTCAGGGTGCTGTGCACCGTGGCAGGCGACGTGGACCCAACGATGGTCCCGGAACGCCTGTATGGCACCCTCGATCGTGGCCGCATCGCCGGTGACAGCCTCGAATTGGACGTCGGGAGGCATGTCGGTCTCGTTGCGAATCTTGTCGATCTCGAACTCGACCTCTGGGAGCTCGCTCAAGCCCGTGTCTTTGCTTGGTTTCCCCTGGCCAACGGCCGCAAACGAGATCACCTTCGTGGATCCAGAGGCCTCCCGAGCCTCCCTCTGTGCCCTGGCGCGGTCCCGTGCACGGACGAGAGCGGAGAGGGAGGGCGCATACGAGGAGACGTAGATGTCCATCAGGTTCTTCTGCGTCTTTATGTGTGGGCCCGCAGCATGCAATGGGAGAACCGTAAACTTTGACGCTGGACACCACCAGATGCGCGACCCCGGAGGCAGCTCAAGGTCGTTCTGGAGCACATCAGCGATCGGTTCAACCACGAGGTCCCATAGTTCGCGCAACAGTTTCTTCACCCACGACTCTCTGTTGTTTCCGTATGCATGCGAGTCCTCGGTGAGTTCGGATAATTGGGAACAGAGTTGGACGACGTCGCCAAGTGAGCAAGGAAGGGGTACATGTACAGGTGAGCCAGTGCGGAGAACAATAAGAGCGTCGCAGGCGTAATGGCTGGCGTTCACAATGATGACAGGTCCGTGTTCGGCGGCTTGTCGAAGGTCGTCGAACCGGGGCGGTAGGAGAAATCGAGAGAACCCATCGATCCGGCGAATCTCATCTACCACAGACTGCCATTCTCCATGGACTCGCCAGTATGCACCTGTCCCTCCGCTTCCTTGGGCATATTTTTTTAGATCCGCACTCAATCGCATGAACTTTCGCCCAAGATTATGTCCCTGTGCATTCTGGCTTTCCAATGCACTGATTGAGATGTCAAACTGAGCAAGCTGGTTCCACAGGATTCCTCGACCTTGTTCCAGGAACTCCACAGCAAGCTGGAAGTCACCATGCCTGATGGCACATGAGAATGCATTGTTGGCTAGATCAGCCACCTTTGCTTGCATTGTCTCATGTCTTGAGTCCAGTGAAGGGTTGAGAGAGGTGAAGTGATCCAGTGTATCCAGTGATGTTTGGTAGGCATCTAGGACTGAGGAATGATTGTACTTTTCAGCCCTCTTGATCCATCTCTGGATAGTCTGCCATAAGTTCAATGAGACTGCTGGACCACATTTTTTCAATAGCCTATAGGTTTCAAAAGCATTGTCCAATGAATGCAGAGGTTGATTGTGACTAGAGTGAGAGGACTGGAATGAAAGGAGAAATGCTGATGCTAGTCCATCCACAGCTATTGCAAATCCATGGTGTTGAATTGGATGATAAGTCAATGCTTCTTGAAACAACTTGATTGCTCTAGACAAATCAGGTTGGTTTTTGAGCTTCTGGAAATGATCTGTCAATGAAACTGCAAGATTATGTGAGGCTCTTGCATGTCCTGGATGGTTCACTGGTTGCAGCTCAAGACACTTTTCTTGAAGATCAATGGCTTTGTTGAGGTCAGCCAGATTCCTGTGCCTATAATAACGAGAATTGATATAGACTGAGAGATTTGAAAGAGCTCTGCCATGTTTTGGATGTCCTACTGGACAAAGATCAAGTTTCTTTTCTGCCATTTCAATTGCCTTGTTCAAGTCTGTCATATTTCCTTGTGTATTATAGTGCTCCCATAAAGATATTGCATACTCTCCAAGAGCACTTGCATGATCTGGATGGCCAGGTGGACACAAGTGAAGCCACTGCTGTTGCATCTCTATGAGCTTATCAAGGTCTGCTTGATTTTTCTGAACCAAATAATGTCTCCCTAATTCCTTTACAAGGCTTCCAAATGCCCTGACATGTTCTGGATGGCCCAATGGACAAAGATCAAGTCTTGCTTGATAAATCTCAATAGCCTTGTTGAGATCTGAAATCTCTGCTCCTTGGATATAACAGTGTGAAAAACTGACTGCAAGATCATTCAAGATGACAGTATGACTTGGATGACCTAAGGGACAAAGATCCAACCTTGCTGAATCCACTTCAATTGCAGTGGAGACACAAGGCATGTTTTTAAATCTTTGTCCAAGGTTATATAGTCTCATGCTAATTCCTTGCAGAGTTGTGAGACAGTCATGCCCATGAGGAATATCCTAATACATATGTCCAATTATTTGTGGCCTGAGATTTGAATACATGGTGCTCACCAAGATATTACAAATGTTGCATGTTAGAGACAAGGTTCCAAAGCCAACAGATAGTCTAGGTACATTACCTAGAATCCTATTAACATCTAAATAGGAGGGATAAAAAAAGACCCTACATTGCCATTGATTTCCAGATTCTAGCAAGCTGGCTACATTTGTGACCATCCTGTCACCCAATGGCTGTCTGTCCCAGCCAGGAGTAAAATCTTTTGAGAGCACCCAAATAGTAGCTCCAAAGATGGATGAGGAAGTTGCAGTACTGTAGCAAGAAAAAAATAAGCAAGTGAAGTTGTGGTACATGAGGTGACACTCACAAGAGGAAGGGATGATTCCATGTTACTGTGAGGCCATCCTCTGAAATACTTCCTGAACATGTGATCTTGGACTCATCATCAACCCTTATAGTGACATGGATGTCTTGTTCAGAAAGTTGAGATGAGACCTTCAATTGAGTGACTATGTAAACCAGGTGAGTGAAATGTCAATAGTCCAATGAGTGGTGTAAACAAACCTGTAACTTGGAATGTAACCTTGTCAGGGTCATTTGGACTCATTGAAGATGTACAGTCAATGGTCATAGGCAATGGTGCAACAAGGTGGACAGAATATTGAGTGAAGATGACCAGTAAAGACAAAATTTGGCAGAAAAACAGGTGGCAGAGGGCAATATTGGAGGGATAGCAACCAGCTTCGGGTGGGACAAGGGCGTGATAATATTTGGGTGTGGGGCACTGGAACTCAACTGGTTGGATGCAGACAAGACAGCATGATATGGCTAGAACCACGCGACAAACGTGACAATGACAATGAACAAGCGGAGCTGCAATGGGGCAATAAATGGGACAATGGTGGCAAACTATGATGCGACTGGGGCGGGGCGAGGACAGAAAATGGCTTTGACGTGACGAGGTTGAATGCTGTGAGGACACGTGATAGAACAGAACTAGGGCAGTCGAGTCGAAGTGGGTGAATACGAGGAAATCTATGACATAGGGAGTGGAAGGAGATAGCAAGGGGGGGGGGGCAGGGCAGACCGATTAGATGACCGGAGACAAAGGAACCGAGAGGCTCAAACTGGCAGATAGGTAACGGCAGAATGTGGCACGTGGATTGAAACACGAGGTTATTGGAGATCTGGATAGGGCAGAGATAGCAGGAAAATATAAAGACAGGCTTGCAATGGGAGAGCGATAAACTTGGAAAGAAGCAGTAGTCGGGAGCACACCTGAGAGGGCAAATATGAGATCAACACAATGCCGGATTTCTGGAACTTACTAAGAGCAGACAAGACCACGGAAAGTACAAGGACAAGCGCAGATTTAGAGAGCGATGAACAGAAGAGGAGCTTAAGGACAGGGTGAAGACAAGGGAGGGGCTGGCTGAGGCGAAACCAGAAATGTAAGAGATAACAGAGATGAGAGACCGAAGACAGATCACAAGCTGTACGGCTCACAGGGAATAGGTAAGACCACGGCAGATCCAGAAATAGGCACGATCTTATAGAGGTGGATAGGGGACGGCGAACGAAGACAGGGAGGGGGGAGAGCAAGAAATCGATTACAAAACCGGATAGGATGGGAGATGACGGTGCAGGGACAGACGAGCAGAGACGGGAGAAGACAAGCGGAGGCAACAGGCAGGATCAGTGATTGGAAACAAGGCCCGAAACAAGGTGCGTGGCGATCACAGGAAGGGTCTACACCACGACGATAGGATGGTGTAGAAGCTAGTGGGGCTGAATGGAGAGGGATTAAGATGGAGAAATTGTGCAGAGATAAATGAAACGGGGTGACAGCGTGTGCACCAGAAGGTATCAGGTAGGACCGAGGGGCAGAGTAGGGCGAATACGATTACTTGTGGGAGGGGGAGGGTGGAGAACTAGAACGAGATGACAAGACAAATAATGTTATAAGAAAATACCAGGTCGCCAAATGGCGGGAAACAGTTGTTGGCACTCACGCAGTTGGATGATGGCAGACGAAATCCTGGGTACTAAGTTGCCCGAAGCGAATACCAGAATATGGCGTGCAAGACAGCAGAACCGACTAGACGTCAAAAGTTACGGAGACGTAGAACAGTGCACCTTAGAGAGATGAACTGACGGCGGGGAAAATGCAAGGGAGGAAGCGGGGAGGGGAGGAGGAAGATGCTGATAAGGATAACGCGCGGGCAACACGAGGTCACGCAGACATCCGAACGCCACGATACGCCCACAGCGACGGCGTCTGGTCGAGCAGACATGAACTGCTCGGAAACTTGGAAGCACGTTGGTGGGGCCAAAGAGAATAATGATAGGATCTGTGAGACTAATCTAAATCACGACAAACGGCCAACTGTGAGTTGAAACATTTAGCTCATGAAGCTGGTGCTTCATCCGGTGGAACGACGTTGGCATGTATGCAGACTCCGTGATGAAGGACTGTGATCAGGCCGAAACTTTGCGTGGCTTGAGACAGTACTTGGTCTGGGATACTGACTGACCTCCAGGAAAAGCTGAGCAACCACTGGCAGCACACGACGACTGTCAGAGTAAAGCCTCCTTTTGGGGTGGCCACAAGGGCTTGGTGACGCACCATCTCCACTCGCAGCGGCACACTTGGTGTTGTACACAAGTCTGGCCGACGGTCCCCAACGCGACGCCAGGTGTTTCGTGAGCACTGGACTGGCTACGCCCTTGTGACGACAACTCGGTCCATCCTGACGTGACGAGCCGCGTGCAACTTGCTCGGAGCGCAGCATCACGTCTTCTTCGTTCGTATCACCCTGTCGTACAGCCTCCTCGCACGCCCCTCGCCTAACCTCTCACCATGTTCGAGGAAAGTGCACCTCCCTCCCCGGACCAGGCCCTGGTGGCCCTCGCGCCCGTTGACCCCGAATGGCAGCCAATCCTTCATGCATCGAACCAGGTTGTCTTGTACAACCCGACGTCGCACGCCCTGTCGATCCACAAGTCCCCCAACGTGAGCGTGCACGTGCACGACCGAGCAAACTCACCTTGTCCATTCTGTCACCGACCGCTCCCACCTGGATTCGAACGCGATGCGGGGGACGAGGAGGACATGTGGCACGAGGGTGGATCACACAGTCGGGCGCCGAATTATTTCCAGCTGCTTGCGATCGCGAACGAGACCTCTCGGCCGTCGAGTCCGCCGCCACTTGGCAACGGGAGCGGGAGCAGGGCTTCTGCCTTCCCGCGAGAAGCGATGGCAGAGGGATACTTCAATGCGTTCTTTCAGGAGGAATATCGGCTCGGAATGGGTGCCAACGGAAGCGTGTATTTGTGTCAGGTGTGCGCATGGTTTGCTCGCGTCTACTCTGGGAGCTGAACCGCGATGTTGGGTAGCACGTGTTGGATGGCAATCCGCTAGGTGTGCATTTGCGAGACTGTCAGATCCGAATGATTTGACACCCTCACTCGCACAGGGCGCTTCGCTGTGAAGAAGATCGCCGTCGGGGAGTCGCATTCGTATCTTCTCGGTACCTTGCGCGAGGTGAGTGAGGTTGTCGTTCCCCAATTGTGAGGCCAACGTTGGACGGTAGATTCGATTGTTGGAAACGCTCCGTCACAAAAACATTGTTACTTATCATCATGCCTGGTTGGAGACATGTCAATTCTCTCAGTTTGGTCCCAAAGTACCTACGCTACAGTTGAGTTCACTGCCGTGGACATCCTTAATACGATGTTCTGACAAGTACCGACAGCGTGTTGATGCAATGGGCGGAAGGGGGGAGGTACGTCCCCTGTGAAATACGCTTTGTTACGGTGCTTAGAAATTGGGCTGATAGTCTGGACGACCTGATCGATGTTCGGTTAGGACGTCCCAGTAAGCTACCTCACATGCGTTCAACGTCCGATTCTCCCGCGGATATCCAGTCGCCGTCGGCACGTATCCGAGCTTTTCGAGCAATGAAGCGTGCACCACCAGAGGAACGTGAGCGTCTTCGTCAGGAAATGGCAGAGGGTTCGGGTGGTCGTGTAGCTGGTCGGCCGAGTCTGAAGGCAGTCCACCTATTTAGCGCGGACGAGGTGAAGAGCCTGCTTTCAGATGTGGTCGAAGGTCTTGCGTTCCTGGTTTGCACTGGTCACTCATGTTTGCGTCTGTGAGATGACGTGCCCTTTGCAGCATGACAGGTCGATTCTGCATCTTGACTTGAAGCCGGGAAACGTGTTGTTAACCTGGGACGAAGGCAAACTGATGCAAGTGTCCCAACATTTCGTTCTTTTTTATTACACTGATGCTGGTACTGTAGACCCCGTGCGATGCTATCAGACTTTGGTACGTCTCGTGACATGATCCATTCCTCTGGTTCGCGCTCTGGAAATACTGGCACGTCAGTCGTTCGTACGATTGTCTCAGGTTATCGCTTACATCTGCTACCTAGGTTGGAATATGCTTCGCCGGAATCCCTGCCATCACCTCAGACAGGCTTGCTTCAGGAAGTCGACTCAAAGTCTGACATGTGGTCGTTGGGAATGGTTCTTCACAAGATGCTTTTTTTCCGGTTGCCATATCGCTATGCCACGGGAGGCGAGGCAAGTGCCAAGGATGAAGCAGACAAGATGGACATGCTAGAGCAAGAGATTTTGGTATATCCAGGGTGAGAGATACAGGCTTTGTCGTCGGGAGCGTGACTGACGATAAGGCTAGGTTTCGGTCTACGCCATCACTGTTGGCAGCGTTTGAGAGTCGCCATTTACCACGGACATTCCTGATCTTGCTGGAAGGCTTGTTGAGCGTCAATCCATCTGTACGTCCGACATGTGAGCGGATAGTGAGTGTGATGCGAGAGGGCAGGGTACGTCACGTATACGAGCACTCGAGTTGAACGATGCACGATCTGAGCTCGGTCACGTTCTAGTTCAATCCGGTGACGTCGAACCCTGGAGGGTCGTCTGGTTCGCTGATTCCTGTCAGACGGTCGACTGATGAATCTCGTCGGGATTTGAGTGCAAGTAGCCCCCGAGCGTTGCCACCGGTGCCCATCTCCGAAGTAGACGAGTGGGACGAGGGTTCAAATTCCGTTCCGTCGAGCGAGAGACACGCCAAAGGTGCACTCTTGCGGCTTCCTTCTCCACCATTGCCGGAAGAGGACGATGGAGGAACCGGGCTTTTTAGGGGCCTTGGGTATGCAGTGGGGGTGCATGCGGCGCAGGGGGTGTTTACAAGGAGTGTGAAAGCGTGTGTGTTGGCCGCCAAGGTAATGTCTTGCTCGTCTGCGGCGTTTTGCTCATCATGCTGATGCGCGCAGGCGGTCTCGATCGCGCTACGCTGGGAGGTCGTACGGCAGCGGCCGGTTGTAGTAGCGGCGCTGGGGTTGGCGGCGCTGGCGGACACGCTGTCTGAGCGGCTGCAGGTGTCGGTGGTGCTGGGCGTGTCTCATGTGGTCACGATGTGGATTGTGTACGGCGTGCTAGCATGACCCGGGCAGGAATCACATGCGTCTCTTGGATGTCCTGCGTGGGGCCCGCAGCTGCCCCTCCGCGATGGCCGTCCTCTCCAGACTGCTCGACCGCCGACTGCCGCGCTCGTCCCGGCCGCTGCTCGTCCTCCTCGCGTCCGCCCTCGTCTTCCGCTCTGTGCTTGTTCCCGCCACCCGCCCCCGCCCCGCCCGCGTCTCCGTCCGTTCCCACGCAGACCCTGCCGCCTTCTCCGACCACACGCCGACCTCGGCCCCGCAGCAGCTCCGCGCCCTCTTGCGCATCGTCATCCCCTCCGTCCGTTCCCGCGAGGTGCTCCTGCTCGTCGCCCACTCCGCCTTCCTCGTTCTCCGCACCGTCCTCAGCGTCGCAGTCGCCAAACTCGACGGCCACATCGTCAAACATCTCGTCAGCGTCAACGGACATGGCTTCCTCCGGGGCATGGCGCTCTGGTTCGCTCTTGCCGTGCCTAGCATCTACACCAACTCCATGGTCCGTACGCGACCCGTCTGAGCGGGTCTGTGCTGACCAGCCCCACCAGATCCGCTACCTCCAGTCCAGACTCTCGCTCCGCTTCAGGGATCGGCTCACCCGGTACATCCACGACCTCTACCTCTCGTCCGCGCCTCACCTTCGCTACTACCGCGTCCCTCTTCACGGCATCGACCAGTACATCACTGCCGATGTCGAGTCGTGGTCCGAAAGCGTCGCGGGCATCTAGTACGTCGCCTGTCCCACCAAGCCTTCGTGCGCGTGTTGATTCGTGCGCATACAGCGGGAACCTGATGAAACCCTCGCTTGATTTGCTACTTTTTACCTCGCAGTTGTCTCGTTCACTCGGGTTCAGGGGCACGGCGCTCTTGTTTGTAAACTATTATCTGACGATCAAGGTATGTCTGCGCCCGCCACTCGTGCACACATATGGACTGTTGACGGTGCCCAGATTCTCCAGGCAGTCACGCCTGCCTTTGGTCGTCTTGCTGCCACCGAGGCGCGTTTGGAGGGCGAGTACCGCGCAGGCGTCGGACGGGTGGGAAGAGAGAGCGAAGAAGTGGCGCAAGTATCCGTCTCCCGGCCCATCATTCGACCTTGTTGAAATCGTCTTGTTTCCGTGTCAGCTTCTACAACGGCGGTCCTCTCGAGCGCGACATTCTCACGCGCGCATATCTGCGTCTCATCAGACACATCAACTCCATCTATAAGATCCGGATCGCGTACGAATGGACAGAAGATTTCGTGATCAAGTACATGTGGAGCGCCGCGGGTTACGGACTCATCGCCGTACCACTGCTGATCACGCGCAAGCGCCGCAGGGGCAGGGATCAGGCTGCCATCGACGAGCTCATTGCGGATCGTACAGAGAGTGGGTCGCCGCGACCGTCACTCGATATAGATTCTGGTTGACCCGCTTGATCTCAGCGTACATATCTAACCGCAGACTACTCCTTTCGCTCGCGGACGCAGGCGGGCGGCTAATGTATGCATACAAGGACTTGATCGAGGTCGCTGGTTTAACTGGGAGGTATGTCGACACCGGTCGTCACACGCGGCTGTGATTTAAAGTCGCCCTGTAGGCTGTATACCCTGTTGTCGACCCTACATGGTCTGACGGCGCTCCCATCCGCTCTCTCGGGTGACGGAAACACCGTTGAGCTACAGGATGTCGATGTATGCATCCCTTCTACTGCACCTTCTTTACCCACTTCCAATGGGCAGCCTCTCGGCGTGTCCAAGGGCGAGGTTGTCTCGTCTGCGATCGACGAAAACAGGGAACAGGTAGATCATCTTTCTGGCTCTGGAACGACGCTTGTCCGGGCGCTCAGTTTCGCCGTCCGCCCTGGCATGCACCTCATGATCACAGGCTCCAACGGCGTAGGAAAGACTGCTGTCGCGCGTGTCCTCGCGGATCTCTGGCCGCCGAGCGGTGCTGGTGCCAGCGTCACCCGTGCCACGTCCGATCCCAGTACTGTGGACGGGCGTCCGAGACCAGGCGTATTCGTTATTCCCCAACGCGCATACATGGTGACGGGCTCGTTACTGGAACAAGTAATTTATCCGCAAACGTTGGGCCAATTTTACGCTCTTCATGGGGGGAATCCCGAAGAAGGCTTGAAGGAGCTGCAAGCGGTTCTGGAAGCCGCGCATCTGGGGTATCTAGTCGAGAGAGAGGGCGGCTGGGGGACAGTCAAAGAGTGGAGGGACGTGCTGAGTGGGGGGGAGAAGCAGCGGGTACGCCCCTTGAAGATGCCTCTTGGTTCTTTTTCTGATTGCGGTCTATCATTGTACGCCAGATGGCGCTTTCGCGCGTCTTCTACCATCGGCCCAAGTTTGCCATCTTGGACGGTGCGTATCCGTTTTTGACGGCCAGTTTCGACACGTTGATTCGGTCCTTGGGATAGAGTGCACGAGCGCGGTGTCGAGCGACGTCGAAGGGCAGATGTACGAACACGCCAAGTCGCTCGGTATCTCGTTGATCACGATCTCTTTGAGGTACGTTCACAACGCCCCGTCTTTCTTATGTGCGTTGAATGGCATGCATTTCCGCAGACCCTCGCTGGCGAGGTATCACACGCACTTGCTCACCCTCCTCGGGGACGGTACGGGTCGATGGACGTTCACTCGCATCGCTGCCGCCGCCTCTCCGTCTGGCTGGGGTGTGGACGCCAAGAGCGACGACAAAACTCTTGTCTTATCCGATGTACCGTCGTCGTCGTTATCGCCGAACGACGCAACGACCACTGGTGGTGACGGCGATAACGGTGATGATGGGCCCCCCGCCCCCGCTAGCGATCTGATCCGCGTATTGGAAGAGATTCGGACGTTGGAGAGACGGTTGGCGGAGGCGAACGTGTGGGAGGCGAGGGTGAGGGAGTTGGACGAGGCACTACAAGTTCGGGAGGTGGGAGAGGGTGGTCAAACCCGGTGATTGGGCCCCCCGCCAGGTAGATCTGAGGGGGAAGGGGGGGGACGAACAGACAGTACTTGTCAAGGGTGACGTCTCGTGCTCAGTGTGCACTTTACCTTTCTTTGGATGGAAAACAGACTTCGAATTACAATCAGATGACCTGAGAATATACTTGTAATACGAACGGGCAAGTGCCTCTGCCTCCCAGCCGACTCCGACAACACTTTACAGGGGAGGGGGTGGAACGAATATAAATATGTCACACATCCTCAATATACAATTCTCCTTCACTCGCGATGCCTCCCATCCTTCTTCAGTGTGCGATGCTCATCAAGCTACCAATGAACGTCAAGATCTGTAAAATCCGACGAGGTCAAAAGTCGAAGACAAGCATTAAACATGACGGAACCGTACCAAACGCGGTCGGACGTCGACAATGTCTTCTGGCACGAGGAAAATCAATGCGTTCATCTTTCGCGCGATCGATATCGCCAATTTAGCTGTTTTTTTTATAAAAAAAAAAAAAAAAGACAACAAGCACCGCCGTCGTCGTCAGAAAAAGAACACACGACGACCGAGAAGGCGCACCGTTTTGTCTCCGGTCTTCATACGGCCCAGATTCGTGCACGCTGATCACGAGCGCCGGGTCGACGATGCCCGGCCGGAGCGCGTCGAGCAAGTCGAGGACAAAGAGACCGGTCGTGAGCGACGGGTCCTTGAACGACCGGATCTTGGCGGAACCGGGCTTGCTCTTCTGGGCGGTCGTGTTCGCCCACTTGAGTATCTCTTGGTCGGTGATCGGCCGTCCGGAACCGGAGAGGCCCGTCAGCGTCTTGGTGATGTTCAGCCTAGCGAGGCCGACACGGTGGTATGTCAGCGTCGACAGCCAAACGCCACACGGGGCGGCGGCAACAACGAGAAAGATCAGAACGCGCACCGCATCAATTGCCAGACGAGACCGAGCACGAGCGTCCGCGCGCCATCGACGATGTCCGCACCCTGAATGCCGACCAGGTGCATCCCGTTCTGCTTCCCGAGCTCGACGGCGTAGTTGGTGTTCTCGACCTGCTTGAACCGGGACAGCGTGCTCTGGTTCGGCGTGATGCTGATGTCCTCTTGCTCGTCGCCTGCGCCGACCCCCAAGCCCGCACCAGCGTCCAACGATGGCCGCGGCGTGTGACCGCCCACCTTGGGCTTCGAGACGCGTCGCCAGACGACGGAACCAGGCAGGATCTTGTCGAACGCTTGGAGGATGATCAGGCCGTCCTTGAGGTTCTCGAAGAGGTTGAACACGCCCGGCTCGACGCCGAGCGAGTTGAGCCAGAGCGTAAAGACGCGCGCTTCGCGCTCGCCCTCGGCATCAAAGTCCTCGACTGCGCCGTAGTCTTTGGCCTCCTGTTCGTCGAGCGGGGCGAGACCGGGCCAGGTGTTGAACAGGTTGGCGACGAACGCGAGGTTCAGGCGGGGATTGCCCGCGACAAGGGAGGAGGGGGTTAAGTACTTGCGACAGCCGATCGCGGCGGCGTTCTGGAGGACCTCTTCGGCACGCTGACGGAGGTCTCTCGTTTGGAGAGGAGCACGAGAGCATTCGTCGGGCTTGAGTTGGTTGAGCAGGATGGTGTAGTTTTCACCGTCGGACACGTCGCGGCTAAAGTTGTTTACTCTGCGGCAATGTTAGGACCGGGTGGTTGATGAAAGCAAAAAAAAAAAGGGGGGGAGGGGTAGGGCATACCTTCGGTTCCAACCTGCAGCCTTCAAGTGGTAATTGAACCACCGGAGGAGGATTTGGTCAGGGGTCAGCCGAAGGAGATCGTCGACGGTCTCTCCTTCTTCACAGAGTCGATACAGCTCGGGGTGAAGCTTGATGTCAACCTGGGCAAGAAGGCCTCGACGGATGATCTGCCAGATGAGGCCAAGGATGAGATGCTCTCTTCCGTCGGAGATGTCAGACGACCCGATGTTGACGACGGAACAGCCGATACCCTTGGCGGAGGTGATGACGATGTTGTTGTTCTCCGTGATCTGGAAGGCGTTCAGGGGTTTTCGGGCGGTGGGAATGTTGAGAACACGTGTGTCGATCGTGTCTGGGACGGAGTCGTTGAGGAGCTTACAGAGGATCAGGCCGTCGCGACACTCGTCAAAGAGCTGCATTGTGTCTGTGGGGATGGGGAAGCGGACGCTGACATCAGGGTCGTTCTCGATGACCTGCCACATGGGTGAGCTGGCAGGCAACAGAGATGAATACGAGTGCGTACGCCGTTGATGTGGTTCGTAAACTCTTTGCGCTCATCCTCGTTGATGGTGTGGCTCACGTTGGCGTTTGAGCCCTTGACGGTGACTTTTCCGGCCCTAGTGGGCAAGACGGCGGCTCTGGTCTGCGTCCTCAGCTTGGCGTTGAGCTGGAGAGGGACGGATCACGATATGGCGGTTGCAACGATGACATCATGGGCCCACCTCGACCCAATCCTCGAGCTCGAGCTTTCCGCTGGCATCGACGGACACGCCCTTGAGTGTCTCGCGGGCCTGGTCGTAGGACTCGCCGCTGCTTTTCAGGGCCTGGAGGACAGCAGATTTATCTATGCGCCCGGGGGTGTCGGTCGAGATCGCGCTAGCGGGAGATATCGTGAGCGGATCGTCGCAGACGATACGGACGAGACGCACTTGAAGCGATTGATGAGATCGAACATGTCATCTCTGGTGACCTCTGGGTACTTTTTCTGGAGTCGCAGC
This sequence comes from Boletellus aff. lepidospora, assembly GCA_038094175.1. Classification (NCBI taxonomy): domain Eukaryota; kingdom Fungi; phylum Basidiomycota; class Agaricomycetes; order Boletales; family Boletaceae; genus Boletellus; species Boletellus aff. lepidospora. Next base: position 22,139 of record JBBPTT010000288.1, read on the forward strand.
GCTTCCATGGCGGGCGATGGTGGTGTGGATGAACGCAGTCCAGGCGGTGTCGGTGACGGAGTTGGCCTTGTCGGACTGCCACCTCGAACCCGCAGACGGGGCCAACGTTTGAGCTCCCCAGCCTTTTTTGTATCCACTACGCCGACGCCGACGCAGCCGTGCACAGTCGACTGCGGCCGCGTCTGACCAACCCTGCCACTAGGATGGTGCTCAGACGGACGCTCCGCCTCCTCTCCTGGCTTCCCATCGGCATCGCCTTCACCCACTACGGCTACGCCGTCAAGACGGTTCGCGGGCGAAGCATGCAGGTCAGCTGCGCCCCGCCCACATCCTGCCCGCTCGCCCTCACCACCTCCGTTTCCCCGTCAGCCAGCCCACGCTCAATCCGGACACGTCCCGCTGGGACGACATCGTCCTCTTTGACCGCCTCACCGTCCGCTCGGGCCGTCCCATCTCGAGGGGCGACGTCGTCTCCCTCAGGTACGCCGCACGCTGTTTCAGGTTTTCTGTGTCTGACCGACGTGGCCCTCTCCCGCACAGGGACCCTGTCGACAGTCGGAAGATGATCGTCAAGCGCGTCGTCGCCATCGCAGACGACGTCGTCCAGACCCTCCCGCCATACCCCGAGCCCTCGGTACGCGTCCCAGAGGGCCACGTCTGGGTCGAGGGCGACGAGCCCTTCCGCACGTTGGACAGCAACACGTTCGGTCCGGTACGTCGCCTCTCTCTCCTTGTGGCCTTTTTCTGCACTGGAACCAACAAACTCAGGTTCCTCTTGGCTTAGTGGACGCGAAGCTGAGTTATGTCCTCTGGCCCCTTCATCGGGCCGGTCCGTTGAGGCCACCCGAGGCGCCCACCTCGAAAATAGGCGTCCCACGCGACTTTCGTTGGCGCGACGCGATGGCCGCCTTTGAGCGAGAACGTAAACGACAGGCGCGCGTCACGGCTGCAGATGCCAACACCGGCCAGACGACCATCTCTTGAATCATGTACACAAAGACACGGCGCATGCGTGCGTGCTAGACTATGAGCATCTTTGGTCCCTTCGCACAGTATGATAAGCCGTCTACTCGCTGGGCTGGATGCCCAGTATCCTGTCAGCCTCGGGTGATCCAGCAGGAGGTATGTCTTTCCGAAGCGAGACAGCGACCGGCGAGACGCCCTCGTTGTAAGCCAACGCAAAGATAACGTCCATGTCTGAAAAGATCCACCGCGTCAGAGAATCCCACGTCGTGGAATGCACACAAACGCACCCTCGAGCGAACGGCCGGCAGTCTCGGGGAAGAACAGGTATACGATAGGGATGATGAACGCGTTCAACGCAGCGAAAACTGGCAATGGAAATGAGACCCTCCGTCACGTCCATGGGAATAGACAGAAAAACGTACCGATATACGTTCTCCACGAGATGTCGTTGAAAGAAGGACCTGTGACCATCACCACCATGAAGTTGAAGATCCAGTTCGACGCTAGCAATATACATCGTATTCATCAGAAGAATGGCAGCAATCCCGGTGGCCGTTAGCGCACCTGTGCTAAGCGCGTTTGCGGGCGCACGGATTCTCAGTCCCACGATTTCAGCAGGCTATCATCGACCGCCCGTCAAGTCTAAACTTGCAAGCTAGAGTAAATGGGCGCACGTATAACCATGTCATGCCCAGCCAGCCGACGGCAAAGAAAGAGTTGAAGACGAACAGCAACACGGCGCTCACGATCTGTGCCGCACTACCCTTGACGCTCCCGAGCACTGCGAGAAGTACCATCGTCAAACACTGTCCCACAGCGCCAAAGAGCATGAGTTTTCGTCTCCCGACGCGATCAATCAGGAAGATGGCAATCAGGGAAGCAAGGAAATATTCCGTCCCGTTCGCAGCAGCAATAACACGAGACGTGACATCGGAAAGGCCGAGGCGTTGAAACAACAGTGTCTAAAGAAGAGCACCCGTTGAGACACGAACCAAGAAATGGAAGGATACCAAACCGACGGCGTAGCTGCGCAGGACCCGATGAGCCAAGGACAAGGAAGGAGGTCAAGACCCACTAGGTGATCAAGTTGATTCCAGTGATCTGCTGGAAACACTGGTTGACGACCCCCAGGGAAGCCCGTCTAAAGTTCTGGGTGCGACCGCCAGTGAAAAGCTCTCTCAGCTGCGAGCGCGAGCCCTTTGCTTCCTTGTCAGCATAAGGGTCTCGGGACCCTTCTTCGATTTCTACAGCCTCGCGAATGGCATGATACGTCCTTTGCACCTCAGGGTCGCTGAATGGCTTGTCGTCCAGAGCGGAAATGACAGCCGCGGCTTCGGCGTTGCGGCCGTGTTTCATCAGCCTTGTTAGACTGGTTGAGCACGGACCGTGTGTGCAATCAATGTTCTCACCACCGTGGCGATTCTGGGAGCTGGGAGCCAGCTTAGCTCTGAGTGTCGATAGGGCCAAAACACATACAAAACCGATCCCAAAGATCATGACGAGAGCCAGAATGATCTGGAGTGCGATAGGAACCCGCCACTGGGCAGAGGATCCAGACGCCCAATACCTACAAACGGTGAATGATGACACACTACTCGGAAAGGCGGGGCATACAAGGCAAAGTCAATCCACTGCAAAAAGGGTTGATCAGTCACAAACGGGTCAGGAGCAACCACGGCTCACATAACTATGCTCGGCAGCGTCAGAAGGCACTCAGAGCACTATTGACGAACACTACGCACGATATCATGATGCCAAAAGTGATGAGGCTCCCTTCGATCATAATCAGACTGCCTCTCTTGGCTGCAGGCGAACATTCGGCATGATAACTGGGCACGGTCGACGTCTACGACGGTAGTGAGGCGACGGACGCTCTGGCTCAAACAGCGTTCACCCACGTTGAGTCCGTTTCCGAGACCGGTGATGATACGCGCGACGACAAGCTGAGCGTAGCTATACGATGTTGTCTGCAGGATGGCACCAACGATCATGATGCATCCACCGACGACGATCGTCCTTCGGCGACCGAGCCGATCGCCGACCCATAAGTTGGAGAGAGCTCCAATCAGACAACCGATTTCCTGGGGAAAAAAGGCGCAGCGTGAGCGTTGGATGCGTAGAAACGCCACGACGCCGACGCACATAGATGGCAACCACAAAGCTCTGCAGGGTCGCGTGGTTGGGGTGGTTCGCATCAACGACCACCTGGGGAAAAACTTTTTCGAACTACTTTGCCCCGTCAGCAACAATGCAAGGCGAAAAAAGAAAACCCCGCGGAGAACCTGGCCGGCTGTCAGCAGTGCCGACATGACGCCTTGGTCATACCTACAAGACATCCGTCCAATCAGGCCAAGAACGCGGACATGGCCGAGTCGGAGGCATACCCGAAGAGCGTGAAACCAGTCCCTGCCACGAACGCCAACGAAGCCGTCAACGTCCTTCCTCGTAAGGACAACGCATGCGCTTGTACATCTTCCTCCCGAGGTGCAGGATCCGGTTTTGCGTGGTCCAATCGCAGCTTTTCATCTGCGCTCCGCTGCGTGTTTACGACAGCCATAGGGAGAGCGATTTATAGGGAGGGCGTACGCAAGGATGAAACCGTACCGTGGTTCCAGAACGTCGTTTCTAGATATAGTGGTTACCAAATGGCCGGCCAAGGAGAAGCCAGGTGGTGCTTACTTTGTCATCTCCGGGGGAGAAACGTGGAGCCGGTGACCAGACTTTACGTGGGAGGACGGCCGTATGAGCCAATTCATCACTCACCTGACGCGATGGCGGCCAAGCCCTCGCGGGAAGATGCGCTGAAAATAAAACACAATCGCAAGCACCACGCGGTCGTCGCCTTATCACCACGAAAGGGACCAGCTAGTTCCTTTTCGACCACGTTCTCGGTGCGAAAGCGCTTCAGAAATCTGAAACTCAAAGTCGCGTAAGGTCGCACGGAGCATCAATGCGAGAGCCTAAAACCATGATCGTGGTTAGGTGGGCCATTTAATGATAAACAGAGGCAAACAACAGCATGTCGTTCGCCGATCTCAAGTTCGAGCGACGCGCCAGAACCTCGACATCGCCGTCCAGCGCTTCGGCCACTGCAGTGCGGGACGGTGTAGCAGGGAACACGGAGGGTCTCTATCCGCAGCTCCCGCCCTCGCTTGAAATCCGGAGAACAGACCATTCCGGGAGGGGGCTGTGGGCGCGGCGACACTTCAGACCTGGTACAATGACCTTCAGTCGCCTTTGGAACGAGTTTGATTGATGGATCCTGCCTTGAAGGATCCGTCGTCCTCTCTGTACAACCTCATGTGTTCACCCTTTCGAACCAATTCCTCGATTTGCACTGCTCATCGTGTGCGAATACCGCTTCGACGCCTAATCTCATGCGATGTTCCGGCTGTAGGACTACAAGGTATTGTAACGCCGTAGGTTTCTGAGCGCTCGCAGCAATGCATTCCAATGACCACGAACAGAGCTGTCAGAAGGCCGATTGGAAGTCGCACAAACCCGAGTGTACTGCGCTCCAGAGATGGGCCAATTCTGCCCCGTCTGCCGCTTTGGGCGTTCCAAGCGACGCAGTCCGGTGTTTGGGCCGCATCTTGTGGAAGATGAGATCCAGTGGTCTGGACAGTGACTGGGTTAGTCACCTCGCACTCATTCTCCCTGTCCGTCGGTCACCCATTCGCGCCGGCAGTCGAGAGAAATACAGGAAATGCAATACCGTGAGTTTCTTCTCCCGTCGGCTGCATTTTACTTGTCGGTCCTAGCCATATCTTCAGACAAAGTATCACCCCAAGAACCTGCTTCCGTCGAGGCGCATACTCACCTGGCGCACTCGGTCGTCAGATACCTTGGTCTCACGGCGCCTTCCGACCTCGAAGAATATGGCATCATGTCCGCGGGCGACCTTGCCCGCATGGTCTCCCAGGTGAGGATCGAAGAGGTCTCTAACCCCTTCTATAGCTCATCTGGCTCGTACCCCAGTTCGTCACGAACACGTTCGCCCTAACCTCGCCCCCGCTTACACCCATTGGTGTCACCGTATCACCACTCGCCGCGCTTACAAATCATTCTTGTGTTCCAAACGCGGTGGTCGTATTTCCTCGTAGCGGCAAAGGCAAGATGAAAGAGCCTGTCGTGAGTATCGTCGCGCTGCGCGATATCCAAGCTGCGGAAGAGGTGGACCAGATCTTGCATCCCAACTTTTATCGGGTGTTTATTTTTTTCCCCTTACTCTAGGTGTCGATAGCTTATATCGACACAACGCTCCCAAAAGCGCAAAGACAGAAGGCGCTCTCCGAGACTTACAAATTTACTTGTCAGTGCCCGCTGTGCACTCGACCCGCCACTGTCTGCGATCCACGGGAAACCGTCTTGTGTCCCAAGTCATGTGGTGGCACTTGTCCTTTACCAAATGAAGGTACGTGGCCGATATATTGGCGGTGATTCGATACTAGTTCCCGACTCGGACCTGTAGACAACCGAGCGTCTCGGTGCTCGACGTGCAAAAGTGCCATCACCGATCCAGATGCTGTCATCGACTCCATTCGCATCGGACAAGAAGCGCTGGACAAAGCAACACGTCTCCAGTCGAGTGGTGCGTGTTCGCCTGTGGACGTCTTTTTCTCGACCGCGTGACGAATCGAATCATGACATTTTGATCGTGTCCACAGATGCCGACAAAGCAAAACACCTGACTGGCCACATGATCCCAATCTTGGTCTCGGCGCGCGTGCCGCCGTCGTGCCATCCACTTCTCGCGCTGCTGACACTCCACCAGTCGTTGCTGGTCTCCTCGCTCTCGGACGGGGTTTCTCGGGAGCACCTGGACGAGTGCATACGCACCGCCGCGAAGCGCGTTGCGGGGTTGTCCGCCGTGCTGGAGGAAGGGCATCCCGTGCGCGGCGTAGCGCTCGCGGAGCTCGGGAAACTGCTCGCCGTCGACGAGCCCTCACCGCCACCCCAAACGACTGCGCCGTCGGCAGCGACTTCAACGTCTTTTCCACCCAACGGTCCTGCGAGGCTCAAGATGGCGTACGAGACGCTGCTGAAAGCCCGGGACGCGTTACTGATCGGGTTCGGTAGGGAGAACGAGGGCGGCGAGGTCGGTCGGGAGGTTCGGGAGAGCCTCGTGGCGCTGGAGAAGGAACTCGGGGTGTGGGCGACTGGCGTACGGAATGTGTTGGAGGACACGCCAACAAGTGCAAGGAAAAAGACTTGAGGTTATGCTTTTCCTTTTTAAAAAAAAAATCATGGGGCTGGGTGCGCAGTGCTGAAATTGCGGTGTGCACTACAACAGCAAGATTGCCTTCTATCCCCCAGACGAACGGACTTTAATATATGACCACTCAACCGCCAACAGTTACAAAATGGTATCAGAACGAAACTGTGGTAGTGGCGGCAAAAAAGAAAAAGGTCTCTCTGGCGGGGAGTCGAACCCCGCTCTCCCGCGAACCAAGGACAATCACTTGACAGGCGGGTGTACTATCCGATATACTACCAGAGACCTGCTTTGGTCAGAACGGTGATGATAATGTGCAACTCTTTCGTAGATACCCAGCGGTGCTAATCGGCTCGAGACGAAGCTTCCTCGTGCAAGATGTGATGACGGTCAGCTGACCTAGATACCCGAGTCGCAGGTTATCTTTGAACCGCCTTATCGTGCACCATTCGAGTTATCCACCACCGAGCAACACTCGTCGGGGCGACTCCTCATGTTGTTTTCTTATTTGGCACACCGACGAGCTTGGTAAGGAAAGGCTCTCCTTGCATTATCGCCGCTCTCATCTCGGTCGATCGGCCCACAAAAAAATAACTGCCCATTCAATCCTTCCCTGCAGCGATACCAAGCAGCGCGAGCGCGCGGAGAGAATCGCGTCCCTCCCGCAAACGTACCACGAACCGCTGACGCCCCAGGACAAGGACATCCTCTCCCGCCCAGTCGCCGCGCTCGTGTCCAGCGTCCAGAGCGCGTCGCTCCATCCGTCCGACGTGCTCACGGCGTACGCCAAGCGCGCACTGCAGGCGCACGCGCAGACCAACTGCCTCACCGAGATCATGATCGGCGGGCCCGCCGAGGAGTGGGCCCGCCGTGCGCACCGCACCGGGCCGCTCGCGGGCGTGCCCGTGTCGCTCAAGGACATGCTCGCCGTCGCAGGCTACGACGCGTGCATGGGCTACTCGGCGCTCGCGGGCCGGCCGATGCGGCACCACGGTGCGTTCGTGCGGCTCCTGCTGGACGCGGGCGCGGTGCCGTTCGTCAAGACGAACGTGCCGACGACGATGCTCTCGTTCGAGGCCGCCAACGATGTGTTTGGGCGGACGGAGAACCCGCACAAGAAAGGATTCAGTCCGGGCGGGTCCTCTGGGGGCGAGAGCGCGCTCCTCGCGCTGGGTGGCTCCAGGATTGGCGTGGGCACCGACGTGGCGGGCAGCGTGCGTGCACCGTCGCACTATTCCGGGGTATACGCGATCAAGTCGAGCATGTATCGATTCGTAAAGACCGGGAGTGTGTCGAGCGTGCCTGGGCAGGAAGGTGTACCCGCTACGCACAGTCCGATGGCAAAGACACTGGGCGATCTCGAGACGTTTTGGCGCGCGGTGTTTCAGATGAAACCATGGGAGTATGATCATTCCGTACGCCTTGCATACCTTTCCTTTCTGTCAGCTACACACCATCCCGTAGGTTTTCAATATTCCGTGGAGGGAGGTCAAGCTTCCCATCGACAGACCCATCAGGTGGGGTGTGTTGTGGGACGACGGTGCATGTTTGTTTCGATTTTGGCATCAGAAAACTAATCCGAGATCTAGGTGTTGTTGCTCCCTCACCTGCGTGCCTGCGGGCGCTCCAAACGGTGGTTGATGTGCTACACAAGGACGGTCACGAAATTGTCGACCTGTAAAGAGTAGTTCTTCTCACGTATCTATAACGGTCTAACGTCGCATCAGGAACCCACCTAGTCCGTATGAGGGGCTCCAAATCGCCTCTCAGCTCCTGTTCGCAGACGGTGGCAAGACTGCCGCGAAGCCCTTGCGATCGTTCGAGACGAACGACCCAGGGATGGTTCCCGCATTCCGTGCCTTCAAGTTACCGCGCTTCGTCATGAAAATTTACGCCTGGTATCTGAGATACGTTCGCCGTGACGCGATCTACGCCAGTCTGGTCGACAACTTTTACGAGAAGAGCGTGTCGGAATACTATGCGCTCATAGCGATGCGCGAAGACTACCGCGCTCGGTGGTTCAGGGTCTGGCGGGGTGCCAATGTCGAGGGCACGCTGGAAGACGAGGGTGTCGATTTCGTCCTCACGGTGCCGAATGCTTTGCCAGCCGTGCCACATCGAGGTATGCGACACGGGTGGAAGGCGTGCGGCTATACTTTTCTGTTCAACCTGGTGGGTGGACCGACCGCCTTCCACTTTATTTCCTCATCGTTGCGTCGTGAATATAGTTGGATTACAGTGCCGGGGTGATGCCGATTACCCATGTCAAGCGCACCGACGTGGTCCCGCGTTCGTTCCGAGCCCGGAACGCGATCGAACGAGAAAATTATCGCATGTATGACGCGACCGCGATGGAGGGTCTTCCTGTGGGCATCCAGGTAGTCGGTAAGCGCCTTGACGAGGAACGGGTGCTGGAAGGCATGAAGCTGATTGAACGGCTGATGAACGATGCCGGCATGACCTATACTGGGATCCCACTGTGATGTTTGCGTGGTTGTGCCTGTGTCGACTGGCTGGGGTGGCATACGCCATGGGATTAACGCCATAGGAGATCCGTCTGTTTTTTCGCGCTTGCATCACCTCGGTCCTCGGGTGTTGAACCGCACCGTGTTTTTGAAACGTTGCTATATCGACTGGTGAGCAGTGATCTCGGAGTGCAGATGATCCCTTTGCAAGGGGAGTTGGACGCACCAGCCAGGTTTGAACCCGCGGACGTAATTCCAGATGTCGTGCATGCTGTCGCGTCCAACGGCTCCACCACCGCCACTGCTCCTCCTTATCGTCATCATTTGAGAAAGAGGTCTCAAATACGGCGATCAGGGTCGGGAAACGTCTGTGACATACACGCACAGGGGACGTAAGTGTCCCGACAGATCGTATCGACCGCACCCTGGGGCAAGCTCCGCCAAAGTGAAAGATAAGGAACACGCGACAAGGGCGCGCGCGACGATCTGCACACACATATCTACGCGTTAGATGATCGACGTGCAACACGATGATTCGGACCTACAAGCCCCATCGCGTAAGTCCCTGCGCGTGGCTCTGACACGCGTCGACGCGGGCGACAGGAACGACAGGAGACGACGGACAGGTGTGAGACCCAAATGTGCACGCACGCCTCGCCGTCGCCCCACGCGACGAAGGGGCGACGAAGGGGAGGAGGAGCGTAGAGATAAGCAGGCCCGCGGCGAGCTTATCTTGCACGTCCAATGTCAGTTTGCCGACCTCTTTTTTTTTTTTTTCTTTGGCAGTTCGCCAGTGGGCAACCTTGGGGGTTTTTTTTTGCGTTCTTCCTTTTCTGGTTGTCTGACCCGGCAGTCTGGGGGCACTGGGTCCTGACCAGCGGACCCGGGGAGTACAGCCTTATCGCTACCCGTCTGGGGATTCCTCCTCCCGAGGCCTGAAACATGATTCAGAACGCTCGTCAACGCGACATCGACTCAGAATGGCATCTCTCCTTTGGTTTTTTTTTCTTTTCTTCATCAAGGCCCTGTGCGACTCGGGGGAAACGCACACATGTGGGCGCTGTCACGGGAGGGTCCAGGTCCCAAACGGTTCGTCTCGCCTCGTCTCGCCCCGTTCGTCAGAGCCTAGTGTGTGGCCCATGGAGCTCCACGG
>JBBPTT010000289.1:0-31814 GCA_038094175.1 Boletellus aff. lepidospora
CCGGAGGAGGAGAAACTGGAGCGGAAGTGGAGGAGGCGGAGTCCGGCGGATGTGGAGGAGGGGCCGAGCCGGAAGCAGGCGGGGACGGGCGAGACGGAGGGGCATGAGCGCCTCATAGAGGTACTTGGGAGCATCGCTCACACAATCTGTGAGCTCCAGGAGGTGTCGGTGGCGCAGGTGAAGCTCCTGGGCCGCCAGAATGAGCTTCTAGGGGAGCTCGTGGACCTGAAAGCAGAGGAGCTGCGGACCGGGTCGGAGGAGTCAGAGGGGTCAGAGGAGTCTCAGGAGGGCTCAGAGATGTCGGGGGTGAGAGCGGAGGGAGCGGGAGAGGCAGGGAAAGGGAAGGAAAAGGAAAAAGAATGAAGGAAAAGAACTGAAAAGAAAACAAATGTTACTACATAAATCTATGAATATACAAGAGAGTCCTGAATGAATGAGAAGGGAGTGACAACTAAACTAATCAGAGGGAGCGGAGGTGTTGGAGGACTCGGAGGAGAGTGAGTCTGCAGAGGTGGTCGAGTGGAGTGGAGCGCGACGTCCAGAGCGGGGACAGGAGGCGACGGAGTGTCCTGCAGAGCCACAGAACAAGCAAAGCTCCAGATGGAAGCGTCAGAGGCGCTCTTCAGGGTGGAGTCGACCATCAGGACCGAAGAAAGGGAAAGGAATGTCGGAGGTTGCAGGGGAGGTGTCAGATAGGGGTGGATGGGATGGCTCGTTGTCCAACTCCAGAGCGGAGTGGACTGGAGATGAGGGTGCGGAGGGGGTCGGAGAGCCTGGAGGACTGTCAGAGGCACCAGTGTGTTCGTCCTGGCGCTCCCAATATCTACGGTCGATGTCCTGAGCCATAGTACAGAGGTCGTGGATGGTGTCAGGCTTCCCTAGACAAGAGATCTCATCTTTGATACGGTCAGGGAGTCCATTGTAGAGACTTCGACGGAGTGCGCCAGAGCCCCAACTCCAGACTTGGGATGCAGCCTTGTTCCATCTCACAAGATAGAGGGTTATCTGCTCTGAGTCTGACATGTGAAGGGCCTCTAGGGCTTCTTCAGCATCTGCAACAGGGTCATAAGGTCCGAAATTGGACTGGAGTTCATAAAGGAAAGAATGCCAATTTGACATCCATGCAGGTCGGAGCTCCGGAGCTTCAACTCCGAGGAGGTCTGGTTCGAAATACTCTAAGGCCGTGCCAGTGAGATAAGATTGCACAAATGTGATCTTAGCACGATCAGTGCGATAGGATCTGGGGTGGGCTTGGAAGCAGAGTTCACATTGCGCAATGAAGGTCCTGAGCTCCGATGGGTTGGAGCCATCGAAGGGGTCAGGTGCACGGACTTTGGGAGCAGAGGGACCGGAGGTATCATGGAGTTCGGAAGTCATGGATCAGATGGCTTTTGCCAGATGTGCGAAGGGTTCGAAACCAAGTGAGGCATGGCTGGAGGTACTGGAGCGCGTGCTATGACGGGAACTGGAGGGGACAGACGACGGAGTGGGCGGAGAAGACAGGATTGACGGAGGACTGCGTCTGGCGTGACTACTGGGCTTCGGAGGGCGGACGGAGGGGGTTGGACGAGAAGTCCGGGGGTCGGAGTGTGCCAAGTGTGCGGAGATGGATGGCGGAGGTCGAGCCATGAGGCTGACATACGAGTTGCCCAGGGCAGTGCAATGGCTACTGAATGCGCTCAGAAGAACTTCGCACTCGGCTTGCCCAAGTGTCTGTCTGCGTGATGTCATACTTGGATACTGATGAGCGAACCTAACACAAGTGGGAGTCTGAATATACTGTTAGGACCGGGTCTCCAGTGCTCCGGAGGGATGTCCGAGGGTCGGGGTTGTGGGCCTTGGCGCAGGACTTATGTGTCGCACCCTTGCTTAGGTTCAGGCCTTTAGGGGTCGGAGGTCGGAGTAGCAGAGTTGGGGATAGGAGACTCGGAGTTACTAAGAGGATAGTCGGAGATGGTCAGGGACAGGGGTTGGGAACACCAGGGTATCCTAGTCGATATTCAGACTGAGGGGTACATGACAGAGTATCTACGATTTATATACTGAGGGAGAACTATGGATTTGTAATACGGGTAAGAAGTAAACCGGAGCTGTGCACCATAGCGAGTGAAGTGACGGACTGCGGCGCTAAAGAATGGAGGCTGAGTAAACTATAATGTAAATATCGGAAGGTGGCACAGCCTGTCAGAATACAAGGAAGTACATAAAAGGAAATGGTCACGTGGATCCGGGGGTCAGGGGATGCATCCTGAAGGAGATCGCATTGGAGTTGTAACAGAGATGGGACCGGAGGACCGGAGTGCTGGAACGGCATATGACAACTATCCCTCAAAATCTCGAAATGCTTCTTCGACATGTCTAAGATAGAATATCTAGGCATGATCATTGGTCAAGGAGTTGTTGAGATGGACCCAGTCAAGCTTACTGCCATCGCAGACTGGAAGTCCCCCACTTTGGTTAAGGGAATTCGGAGTTTTCTTGGATTTGCAAACTTCTATTGCAAATTCATCCCTAATTTCTCTAATGTCATCACCCCCCTAGTCCTTCTCACCTGAAAGAATGAGCCCTGGCTGTGGACCGCCTTGCAGGAATGGGCCTTTGTCACCCTCAAATCCTCCTTCTCCTCTGCTCCAGTCCTTTCCCTCCCCGATCCTTCTAAACCTTTTACCCTCATGACTGACACATCCCTCCTGGCAGCTGGTGCAGTTCTTCTCCAATCTGATGTCAATGGAGACCTCCATCCCTGTGCTTACTTCTCGAGAACTTTCAGTCCAGCTGAGCACAACTATGACATCTATGATTGGGAACTCCTAGCTGTCATCCTGGCTTTACAGGAATGGCACCATTACCTCCTTGGCACCCCACACCCGGTTACCATTGCCACAGATCATCGAAATCTCTCCTATTTGAAGGATCTTCGTAAACTGTCTCGTCAACAAGCCCAATGGTCTCTCTTTTTACAGGACTTTGACATCCTTTGGAAGGTCACCCCTGGTACTCAGATGGGCCCTGCGGATGCTCTTTCCCGAAAGGATCTAGTGGACACCTCGCTTGACAACATTGCCCCCATTATTCCTGAACCTGCCATCATCTCAGCCTTTGACCTTTCTCTTGCATGACATATTCAATCCTCTTCCACATCGGACCCCCTAGTCCTTCAGGCAGTGAATGCTCTGAAGAATGGCTCTCCCCTCTTTCCTCGCTCCTCCCTGTCATATGCCATTCCAGCACTCCGGTCCTCCGGTCCCATCTCCGTTACAACTCCGATGTGAACTCCTTCAGGACACATCCCCTGACCCCCGGACCCATGTGACCATTTCCTTTTATGTACTTCCTTGTATTCTGACAGGCTGTGCCACCTTCCGATATTTACATTATAGTTTACTCAGCCTCCAATCTTTAGCACCGCAGTCCGTCACTCCACTCACTACAGTGCACAGCTCCAGTTTACTTCTTACCCGTATTACAAATCCATAGTTCTCCCTCAGTATATAAATCGTAGATACTCTGTCATGTACCCCTCAGTCTGAATATCGACTAGGATACCCCGGTGTTCCTGACCTCTGTCTCCGACCATCCCCGACCATCCTCCCATTAACTCTGAGTCTCCTATCCCTAACTCCGCTACTCTGACCTCCGACCCCTAAGGGCCCAAACCTAAGTAAGGGTGCGACACATAAGTCCTGCGCCAAGGCCCACAACCCCGACCCTCGGACATCCCTCCGGAGCACCAGAGATCCAGTCCTAACACTCCCTCTCTGACTGGTCTTTGGATGAGGGTAAACTCTACTTTTGAGACCGCCTCTATGTTCCACCTGATGCCCGCTCCTCCCTCTTACACTCCTTGCATTTGTCACCCACCACTGGCCATACTGGCCAGTTTTGCACCAAAGCCCTAGTGGAGAGAGACTTCTGGTGGCCTGGTTTGGCCACTGTTACAGTTTTTCCTTTTCTTCCCCTTGATAAGTCCTCCTATCTTCAATCCTGATCACGATGACTACCAATGAACCATTAGGATCCCTACTCTTGAAGAAGCCACTAGACAACTAGATGTCTATTCCGTTGACAACCGACTTATCCTCTCCACATCGTCACTTCGTCATCTCTTCACATCATCACACCTTCACCATCTCACTGTGATGGTAACCATGCATAGCCCCACAGCCACCATCTTTTGATCCCTTGATCCCATCTTTGATGCTGTGCATTGATGTATCAGTCACCCTAGTTACCCATGACTCATTCTGACTCATTAATGGCTGTATGCACAGCCTATTCCTATACTATATAGTCGACCCCAGTTTGTATCGTGTTCCCTAGCTAGTTCTACGCAATCTATGTGTAGTTATCTGGCCTCCTCAAGACTGCTCATCGCAGTTAGAGTGATCCTCTCGTGTCTTCGCACTACACCTCAGAGTGTGCACTCAACTAGTTGCTTTCATTGGTTCTTGACTAAGAGGTCGAACCTTTGACCTTGCTGGATTACTCCATGCAAGCGTAACAGCCACCTTCATCCAGAATTTTGTTGCAGGATGTGCGGTGTGTCAGCAATCCAAGGTCAATACCCATCCCACCATTCCCCCAGTCTCCCCTATTCCCTCCTCTTCACCCCTGCCTTTCAAGCAACTTTCTGTTGACTTGATCACTGATCTCCCTACCTCCTCTGGCTTTGACTCTGTCATGGTCGTGGTTGACCATGGGCTTACTAAGGGGGTAATTCTCCTCCCTTGTAACAAAACCATTGATGTTGCAGGTGTAGCTAAGCTCTTTTTTGACAATGTGTTCAAACAGTTTGGACTACATGACTCTGTTATTTCTGACAGAGGCCCCCAATTCACATCTGCCTTCGCTCAAGAGCTAGCTAGACTTCTCCAATATGATACTCACCTCTCTACTGCCTATCACCCCCAAACTGATGGCAAAACCGAGCGGACCAACCAGGAACTCGAAACCTACCTTTGCATCTTTTGCTCTAACAACCCGAGTGCCTGGTCAGAATTCTTGACAACCGCCGAGTTCCATCACAACTCCGTCCCCCATAGCTCCACCAAAGTATCACCCTTCTCCCTCCTTTTAGGATATGAACCTCGCGCCTATCCCTCTCTGGGAAAAACCTTCATCCCTGCCCTCTCAAATCACCTCTCCTCCCTTGCCCTAGCCAGAGAGGAAGCCCTAGCAGCCCATGAATCTGCTAGACTGGCAATGACTCGCCACTCCACTCACTCATTTTCCCCCTGGAAGGTAGGAGATAAAGTCTGGCTCAAGGCCACCAATCTCTGCATCCCTTACCCTTCCAAGAAACTCGCCCCAAAACAACATGGACCCTTCGAAATCTCCTAGGTCCTATCTCTGATCACCTACCGACTCTGCCTTCCTCCCACTTGGAGAATTCATGATGTGTTCCATGTTTCACTTCTATCTCCGTTTAAACAGACTGATGTGCATGGACCATCATTTCCCAGGCCACCACCCATGTTGATTGCTGATGAAGAAGAATATGAAGTCGAGGCACTACTCGCACACTGGGGTTCCCCTGGCCGATACAAGTACCTGACCGCATGGAAAGGGTACGGCTTGTCTGAAAATACATGGGAACCCGAAAGTAATCTCTGTCATGCCCCCCTCATTCTATCTAAATATAAGAAAGACCATCACTTACCTTAGATTCCAATATACCTAGTTCTTCGCCCTTTTATTCCCCTCCTCTCTGCCCTCCTCTTGATCTCCCTTCTCGCTGCTTTCTTCACACTTTACTGGTTCTATACCTGAGTTTTTCCTCACCATGTCTATCCCCACTTCGCCTCGCTCCTCTGCTTCTTCCTCCATCTCCGCCACCTCCATTCATTGTGCCACCCTTCACAACATCCCAGTACAAGCTATCCATCTCCCTCGTATCACAGCACACTCCCTCTACACTGCCATCTTGTTGGACCCAACTCTGGTCCTAGCACTTGAAGCTCTTCCTCTGTACCTGGAGGATGAGATCTCCCAGGAGCTAGTGCACCTTTTTCATGATAGTTCTCTCACCCAAACCCTTCATTTTCGTGCTGCTCCTCTTGACAACCCTACTAGTTATGGCCTCCCTCTTCATCTTGCTATCAATCACATCCCCGAAAGAATTCTTTCTGTTCTACATTTACAAGGCTTCCATGTTTTCGTTGCTCAATTACCTGTTGACCTTGTTTATCCCCCATTTAGTACCATCTTTGCTGCTCTCCCTGTTCACGATTGTGACAATTACGTCTCTCAGGTAGTCTCCCTCTCTCGCTTGGGCCTCATCTCCCGGCCTCTATCCCCCCGAAGCCCATCTTCACCTCCCCTCCCTGTTCCTGCTCGTATTGCTACTCCCCCACCAGCCTCACCATTCATCACTGCTACTGAGTCCACTCTCGTCAAGTCTCATCCTGTTGATTCTCAGTCCACCTCCTCTGGAGAAATTGACAAGAATATTCACATCCCTGAGCAACCCTATGTGATCGTCCTTCCCAATGGAACCTCGGTTCTCTCCTCCCCTACTCGCGTCCTCCCTCACTCCTTTCAACTCCCACCTGCCCCAGCATACTCTCGATGCCATAATTGTTGTCAGCTGGGACATTACCTGCAGGACTGCCCCACACATGCTTGCCCCCACTGTCACCAGCTCGCTCTGGGCCATTGTGCACGAGAATGCCTGGTCACCCAATGTGGGATTTGCTTATACTGGGGACATGGAGACCGAGCTTGCCCCACCCTCATTTGCTCAGGCTGTGGTCGATCTGGTCACACCACTAGCAACTGTCCATTTGAGCATTTTACTCCTGAACAGGCTACCTCCATCTACGGAGGAGGGGGAGTTTCTTCAGGTTGAACCTGGGGTTCGACTGTACAAGAGGGGTAATGTTACGATTTTCTCCCTTTCATCATGCCTCTTCCTTATTTGTATCGAGTCCCTTCGCTGTGCCGGCCCCTATGGCCTCTTCTCTTCCTCTTACATATTTGTCCTCTTTGTTTTCAGCCCTTATTCTTCTACCATTTGGATCCTTTCAAATCTGTCTCCTTAACTACCATTCCGATGCCTTGATGGCCATCTTTCCTTTGTCATCCTTCCATTCGATTCCATAGGCTTCCATGCTTACACATCTGGCCTATATATACCTTTCGCTCCTTGTGTATTTTCCTTACTCTTGCTCTATGCAATATAATGTGTACTTCGTGTCCCTCGAGTCCTCAGAACTTCTCTGAGTCCTAGTCTCTGTGTTTACCTTGCTCAGGATTCCCTTTGCTCTCCTAGGTGGATTGAGATGCTGTAGACCTCTTAGTGAGCGTCCGCCTCATCCACAGGTTGCTGTAACAACACAAGTGTGCATTCAGCATAACAGGTTCACAGTAGCATTTCTTGTAACACCACCTACTCATGTAATACAGGCTGATAACCTGGTAGAAATGTTCTTTGCCAAGAATAGCAAAGTGATGTCTGAAGAAGCAGCTAAAGTACTTCACCTCTGCTTTGAAGAGGAAGAAGAAGAGATCACCCAAATCAACAAGAAGAATGTGGGTTTTTAAAGGGGAGAGATGTATCAGCATCATCTTCTTCCACAATCATCGCCCCTGTAATTGTATCAAAGATTAGTGACCAAGCAATCTGACTCCCCATCTCTATATATGAAGAAAATTCAGGAAAAAGTGCTGAAATCTCTGCCCTCATAGATAGTGGGGCAAGCAACTGTTTCATCAATATGAAACTAGTGGACAAGAAAGGATGGAAAACCCAACAACTAAAGGTACCCATCAAAGCTACAAACACAGATGGAACCTTAAATGAAAATGGAATGATATGGAGGAAAGTAACCCTTTCACTAACCATGGAATTGCTACTCTTGGAAAACCAGGAGTTTCTTATTATCAACTGTGGCAAAGAATATGTAATCCTTGGAATGTCTTGGTTAAGACTGGTAAACCCTGAGATTAATTGGGCCAAAGGCGAGATCATCATCCCCAAATCAATTGATCCAATATTGCATTCACAAGATTACATTGAACAGTGATATCTGTTATGCTATCTTTCAGTGGACCCAAGCACCCATATTAGCCAAGAAATGATCCAGAAAATAACCCACTCCACTAAGATCACCCAGGCTGAAATAGCTAACAAAAAGGAAACCATCATCCTCCCTGAATTCAAGGAATTCCAATGAGTATTTGAAGAACCCCCACTAGGCAAACTTCCCCCATCCAGAAAGTATAACCACCATATCGACCTCAAGGATACCTTCATACCAAAAGTAGCCAAGGTCTATCCACTAAACCCTAAAGAGTTAGAAGCCTGCAAGATGTTTGTCAATGAAAATCTAAAGAAAGGAACCATTGTCCCCTCACAATCACCTCAAGCCTCACTTTTCTTCTTCATACCAAAGAAGGATGGAGGACTTCACCCTTGTCAAGACTACCAATACCTCAATGAGCACATGGTCAAAAATGCTTACCCTCTCCTCCACATTTCTGAGCTTGTAGATCAACTAAAGGACACCACCATCTTCACCAAGATGGATATCCGATGGGGTTACAACAATGTCTTGATCCATCCTCTGGATCAATGGAAAGCCGCTTTCATCACACCAGTAGGACTGTTCAAACAACAGTCATGTTCTTTGGACAAAGCAACTCTCCAGCTATGTTCCAAGCCCTTATGAACCATGTATTCGCTGATATGATCGCTGAAGGATGGCTGATCATATACATGAACAATCTCATCATTGCATCCAAGCAACCAGGGGAACATACAGAAAGAACTCAATGAGTGCTACAATGAATGATGGACAACAACTTGTTCCTCAAGCTAAGTAAATGTTCCTTCAACGTCACTGAAGTGGACTACCTCGGAATGATAGTCCAACCTGGCAAGATCACCCTCGATCCTGGGAAACTCAATGCTATCAAAGATTGGAAAAGCCCTACCTCTGTTAAGCAAATCTGCTCATTCATCAGATTTTGCAACTTCTATAGGAAGTTTATCCCCAACTTCTCTGGGATCAGTCGACCACTACACAAGCTAACCAAGAAAGGGGTAACCTGGAACTGGTCACCAAATTGCAAAAACGCTTTCAGAACCCTACAAAAAGTGTTTATGTCTAGACTTGTCCTCAAGATGCCGGATTCAACCAAACCCTTCACAGTAATGATGGATGCTTCACTCACTGCCTCAAGAGTGGTCCTAATGCAAACAGATGGAAACAGAGATCTCCACCCTTGTGCCTACTTCTCCTGAACCTTCTCTCCTGAAGAATGAAACTATGACATCTACGATCAGGAGTTACTGGCCATTATCCAAGCATTAGAGGAATGGAGACATTATCTGTCAGGAACTGAACACCAGGTGATGATTCAAACTGATCATAAGAACCTGGCATACTTTAAACAACTCCATAAGCTGTCTTGTCAACAAGCCAGATGGATGTTATTCTTACAAGATTTTGATATCCGATATCAAAATCTCCCAGGAAGTAAGATGGCTCCAGCCAATGCCCTATCAAGACAGGAGGGGATCAACACCACCAGTGACAACCAAGATGTTGTCCTTATCCCTGATGATCACTTCATCAATCTCATCAACCTCACCATTCAAGAAAAAATAATCCTTTCCACCAAAGATGATCCTCTAGCAAAGAATGCCATAGCTGCCGCACAGATGGGTTCCTCTCTATTTCCCTGAGCCTCTGCCAATGACTGGAAATGGGAGGATGGCATGTTGTATTTCAAGGGACGTCTCTTTATTCCTGAACCACAACAAATGGCGCTGGTCACTGAATTACATGAATCCCCTGCCAGTGGACATGGTGGATATTTCAGAACTCTATTCCTGCTCCAATGAGATTATTGGCGGCCCAGTGTAGGAGCACTTGGCTCCTTACGGTTGTAGAGGTGCTTTTGACAGGTCCAGAGGTCCTTCCATCGTTGTCATGCATCGTTGTCAATCAATGTCTCGTGTCCCACATGGTCCAAGGTTAGTTTCGCATTTGTTCACTTATGTTCAGACAGGTCTCGGGTACATCCAGTCTGGACTTGCCATGTCCAGACACATGTCCAGCAGTCGAGTTGTCCAGACTCTCTTTTCCTTTTTGTCTCAGCTCTTTGTACTTATTCCTGATCATTCCCAACCTGTTTCACGTTCATGTGTTTGTGTCACACAATTTTCTGGATGTTTGACAGGTGGATAGCGACAGGATGGCAACTGTCCCCCTTTGCTTCATCTGTCATACTGTATTTGATATTCAAATCATAGTCAGTATATATAAAAATCCTGTACCTAGGGATCAAATCATAGGCAATTACTAGCCCCCTTTTGTTGCTCATCTCCATCCATCACATCATTTGCGTTGGCCTCGTTGTCCTTGTCTCTTTGTCATTGTCATCCACATCCTGGACATCGTCATTCAAGTCCAGAACCTAGTCTTCACCCCCTTCATTGTCACCACTCATCAGAGCCCTCCCTTGATCCTATCGTCCTCTTGTAACATCCTTTACATCGCCCTTGTCCTTGTGGTCTTGGGTCCAGTCACCATCTTGACCAAGTCCAGACCATCCCTCTTGGTGTCTCCTGTCTGGACCAAGTCCGGACATCGTTCTTTTGTTGGTAGGCCACTCGAGCATTTTCCCTTCTGATCTACCTTGGTTCCCCCTTGGGATGAGATTATCTCACGCCCACTTTTTCTTTGTCACATCCTCTGGACTTCCTGAGGGTTGGCATCCCCCCAACTTTTTATTCTTCTTACAACTGGAGCCCACCATGAGGGGGTCCACTGGTTCATCAAGAAGGTCGCTCCAGCAAACACCTCAATGCCTAGAGCTCAAAGCTCTCGCAAACTTCTTTCATGATCTTAGCATCTCTGATCAGGAGATCCTGGTGCTGGTTACTCCAGACCGGGCTCACCATCATCACCTAAGTCTTCCTTCACCTGTCGTCACTGATTCTTTCCTCTTTATCCCTGGAGGCTTCACTAGCTCCACCCCATGCTGTTCACCTTCACAAGACCACTCATCTCTTGCGGACCTCCTTTTGTCCTTAACACCCCTTATGCCATCTGGACTTCATGATCAAGCAGTTCCATCTGAGTGAGACTCCTCCGTTTCGCTATCCTTCTTCTTCAATCACTCCAAACTGCTCTCCCCTATCCAATTCACTCCTTGTCCATTGTCCTCTTCATCTGCGCCATCATCTTCTCAATCATCAAGTTCGACATCATTCCCTATCCCCCAACAATCTCTAGTCTAGCAACTGCTGAACCCGTCAATTGCCATGGCTAATCCCGTTTTCCATATGCCCCTTTGTGGCATGCCCAACACCCCTCAATTTGATGGCAAAACCCCATCTCAGCTCCCTTAGTACTTCAAAGATATCGAGCAGCTCACCGACCAAGCTGTTTTGCAGCTGGACTTGAAAATCAAGGCTGCCCTTCGATATGCAGACCTCGACGAAGCCAAAGTTTGGGAGATGCTCCTGGAGACCACCACTAATCCGGTGGACTGGGACAACTTCATCGCAGCCGTTAAGAAGTTGTATCTGGGCTGTGAAGGTACTAAATGTTATTGTCACGCTGATATTCAATATCTAGTTGAGGACGCATACAAGAAGCAGCTGCGCAACCAGGACGACCTGGGTGAATACACCAGGAAGTTCACAAAAGTAGCCACTCCTCTGATCACCACTTGCAAGCTGTCAGAAATGGAGCACGACATGTTCTTTTTGACTGGATTCCACCCATATCTTCAAGATTGTATTTGCCACTGCCTCTCCATCATTAAGTCCAACCTTCACCCTGATGACCCCTACCTGATGAAGGACATCACCGATGCTGCCAAGTTTTTGTTAACTGGATCTGCCTTGAGGTCCACACCCTTCTCATCCAGCACTCCTTGTACTCAAACCCCTAACCCATCTCGAGGGACTCCCTCCTTCCCTGTCTGTTACGCTTGCGTGGAGTTATCCAGCAAGGTCAAAGGTTCGATCTTAAGTCCAGAACCGATGAAAACAACTAGTCGAGCACACACTCAAAGTGTAGTGCGAAGACACACAAGGAGGATCTCTCTTACTGCAACGAGCAGTCTCGAGGAGGCCAGAAAACTACACGTAGATTGCGTAGAACTAGCTAGGGAACATGATACGAATTGAGGTCAACTATATAGTACAAGGGTAGGCTGTGTGTACAGCCTATGATGAGTCGAGATGAGTCATGGGTAACCAAGGTGAATGATACATCAATGCACAGCATCAGAGATAGGATCAAGGGATCAAAAGATGGCGGCTGCGGGGCTATGCATGGTTACCATCATAGTGAGATGGTGAAGGTGTGACATTGTGAAGAGATGACGATGTGAAGAGGTGAAACGGGTATAGACAACGTAGACATCCAATGTCTAGTGCCTTTGGCTAGGCCACAGAGGTCCTAATGGTTCATTGGTAGTTGTCAAGGTCGAGATTGCAAGTGGAGGGGACTATTCAAGGGGAAAGAAAGGAAAAACTGTAACAATACCCCCTTTGTACATTGGAGATTCCAGCTCCAAGACTTTTGTCTTTTAATAGTTTCGTCGTTGGTGTTGAGGAGGGGATTTTACCAGGGAAACTCTATCGAGAAAAGCTGATGGGTGTAATTTTCGATAAGCAGCGAAGAGTTCGCGAGCGTTGGAAAGGTTAGTGGCCGGTTCCCATGTGTTTTCTGCTGAGGAGTACCCTTTCCATTTGACGAGATATTTTCTTCGTCCAGCATGTCCTCTATGCGTGAGGATTGCTTCCACTTCGTATTCTTCTTCTCCTTCGATGGTATCCGGTGGGGGTCGGAGGAAATTGGGTCCATGTTCCGGTGTTTCAACAAACCGGGTGAGAAGGGAGGCGTGAAAAACGGGGTGTATCTTCCAAGAAGGAGGGAGACGTAGCTGGTAGTTAACTGAGGAAATGACTTTTTCGATTTCAAAGGGGCCTTCTCGTTTTGGGGCAAGTTTCCTAGATGGGTAAGGGATTTGAAGGTTCTTTCCTTCAAGCCAAACTTTATTGCCGACTTTGAATGGGGAGAATGTTCTCCATCCCCTTTCCTTAAGTCGTTGTTGAGCATTAACATGAGTGGCCTTAGCTTCTTCTCTTGCTTTGTCCAAGATAGAGAGTCGGGATTCGAGAGCAGGAAGGAAGGTTTTGCCAATTGGAGGGTATGCTCGAGGTTTGTAGCCCATCATCAGGGAGAATGGGGTTTGTTTAGTAACCGAGTGTATGGCAGAATTATGAGCAAATTCGGCCATTGGGAGTAAATCATGCCACTTAGCAGGATTTCCATCGCAAAATATCCGAAGATAAGTTTCCAGTTCTTGATTGACGCGTTCAGTTTCTCCATCAGTTTGAGGGTGATAGGCGGTGGATAGGGCGAGGTCGTATTTTAATAACCGTGCCAGTTCTTGAGCAAAGGCGGAGGCAAATTGCAGGCCTCTGTCTGAAATACATCGATCATGCAATCCGAACCTGGGGAAAATGTGTTTGAAAAAGAGGGCTGCTACTCCTGCGGTGTCGATCGTTTTATGACAAGGGAGGAAAATTACCTCCTTTGTAAGCCCATGGTCGACCACGACCAAAACAGAGTCAAATCCGACCGACACGGGAAGGCCAGTGATTAAATCCATAGAAATATTCTGGAATGGGCGGGTGGATTCCATCACATTGGGAACCGCCGGCGGTGTCGTGGGATGGGTATTAACCTTGTGTGATTGACAAATTGCACATCCCTTGATAAACCAGCGAACAAAGGTAGACAGGCCGGGCCACCAATAGTCCCGTTGGAGAAGGGAGAGAGTTCTGAAATAACCACCATGTCCTCCTGCATCAGATTCATGGATCTCGGTGACCAATCTATGCCGTTGTGATTCAGGAATGAAGAGACGTCCCTTGTAATATAACATTTCGTCTAACCAACGCCAATCCTCAGGGGAGGCACGAGGGAAGAGGGAGGACCCCTTTTCCAAGGCGGAAATCGCTTCCAGGGCCATTGGGTCTTCCTTGGTGGAGTGAATGATCTTTTCACGGAGTTCAAGATCTATAAGGTTGATGAATAGATCGTCGGGTAATAATACTACATCCTGGTTGTCGGCGGTGGTGTCCAAGTCATCCTTTCTGGAGAGAGCATCGGCCAGTCCCATCTGCGATCCGGGGAGATTCTGATATCGAATATCAAAGTCTTGGAGGAACAACATCCATCGGGCTTGTCATCTAGACAATTTATGGGGTTGTTTGAAATATGCCAAGTTCTTGTGGTCAGTTTGGATAGTCACCTGGTGTTCTGTCCCGGACAGATAATGTCTCCATTCTTCCAAGGCTCGTATGACGGCTAGCAACTCGCGATCGTAAATATCGTAATTTCGTTCTTCTGGGGAGAAGGTTCGGGAGAAATAAGCGCATGGGTGAAGATCTCCGTTTCCATCGGTTTGCATCAGGACCGCTCCACAAGCAGTGAGAGAGGCATCAGTCATGACCGTGAATGGTTTAGTGGAGTCCGGCATTCTTAGTACCAGTTTTGAGAGGAAGGCTTTTTGAAGCGTTTGAAAAGCTTTCTCGCAGTCCGTGGTCCAATTCCAGGTTACTCCTTTCTTGGTGAGCTCGTGTAGAGGTCGACAGATTCCGGAGAAGTCCGGGATAAACTTCCTGTAGAAGTTACAGAATCCGATGAACGATCGGATTTGCTTGACTGAAGTGGGACTTTTCCAATCTTCGATTGCTTTGAGTTTTCCGGGGTCTAGTGTGATTTCTCCTGGTCAAACTATCATGCCCAGATAGTCGACTTCTGTGACGTTGAAGGAACATTTACTCAGCTTCAGGAATAAATTGTTCTCCATCATTCGTTGGAGGACTCGACGAGTCCGTTCCGTATGTTTGGCTGGGTCGTTGGAGGCAATGATCAGATCATCCATATATATGATTAGCCATCCTTCAGCAATCATATCAGCAAATACATGATTCATCAGCGCTTGGAACATAGCTGGTGAATTGCTTTGTCCAAAGAACATGACCGTTGGTTCAAAGAGTCCCACCGGGGTGATGAAGGTGGCCTTCCATCTATCTTTGGGGGCGATTAGTACGTTGTTATATCCCCATCGGATGTCCATCTTGGTGAAGATCGTGGCGTCTTTGAGTTGGTCTACCAATTCTGAGATGCGAGGTAAAGGATAGGCGTTTTTGATCGTGTGTTGATTGAGGTATCGGTAATCTTGGCAAGGTCGTAATCCGCCGTCTTTCTTTGGTACGAAGAAGAAGGGCGAGGCTTGTGGGGATTGAGATGGGACGATTGTTCCTTTCTTGAGGTTTTCATCGACAAATGCCTTGCATGCTTCTAGCTCCTTAGGGTTGAGCAGATACACTTTAGCTACCCTGGGGACAAACGTGTCGGCTAGGTCAATATGATGATCATATTTTCGAGATGGAGGGAGCTTCCCGAGTGGGGGTTCTTTGAAGACCTTCCGGAATTCTTCAAATTCCGGGGGTAAAACTGTTTCTTGTTTGGTTTTTTGTTGTTCCTGAGCAATCTCCGTGGATCTAGTGATCTTTTGGATCCATTCTGTCTTGAGATGTTCATTGGGGTCTGTCTTCAGATATCGCAATAGGTAAGTTTGTTCGTCTATATCTTGTTGTTGCGAGGTGGGGTCGATGCTGTCGGGTATTCAGATTTTTCCCTTAGCCCAATCGATTTCTGGGTTGACCAATCGTAGCCAAGTCATTCCTAGAATGACGTCTTCATTTCCGCAATTGATGATAAGGAAATCCTGTTTTTCCAAGAGTAGATTTCCAATAGTCAGGGATAGCGTCACTTTCCTTCGTATATGCCCATTGCTATTTTCTGTTCCGTCGGCATTTGATGCCTTGATGGGGGTTTTCAATTTGGTGGTTGCCCATCCCATTCGTTCTACTAGTTTTCGATTTACGAAACTGTTGCTTGCTCCGCTGTCTACTAGGGAAGAGACTTCCACGTCTTTGTTGGTTCCTTCTTCCTGGAGTAGGGTAGGGAGTCGAACTGCTCGGTCAGTGATGGGTGGTGGTATGACGGCTACCCTTTCTTCTTCAGGAGGGTTAGTTCCAAAGTAGGTTTCTAAGACTTTCATAGCGTCTTTTGCGGTTACCCCCTTTCTTTGCAGTAATTCCCTTATTTGTTCATCTAGGGGTACTTTCTTATCTGTTTGACCAGATTCTCGTATAGGGACTCGCCTGGGGCTAGGCTGCCTTTTCCTGGGGTGATATTTTGTATGACATCCTCTTCGGTGACAGATGAAACATCGGTTGTTTCGTCGATGTTCTGTCCATTGCTGAGAGGACAGTCGAATTGCGTTGATGTTGACATCAACATCCATAGCGTCTGGATCAGCTTTCTCGAGTTCAGTGGGGTCTTCTGGTATCCAGTCGGATTCTTCAGGTATATATGGTTCCATCCGAAGTTGACGGGTTCTGGTTCGAATTTGGTCAAATTGAGCGGCTTTCTCCATCTATTTGTTCCACGTGTCTGGTGGTGGATCTACTGCGGTCATAAGATTGACTAGATTTGTGTCGACGGCTATCCTTAGCAAATCGATCAGAATCTCGTGTTGCTGACTCATGCTTGCTGTTGAAATGAGTAGTTCGAATTGGATTCGGAAGGTGGAAAACGACTTCCGTCCCTGTTTCAAAGCATAAAGTTGAGATCTCGCGTCTGCCTGAGAATCACCTGGGGCGAATACATTGAAGAATCCTTCTTCAAGTTCTTTCAGGA
Organism: Boletellus aff. lepidospora; assembly: GCA_038094175.1. NCBI lineage: Eukaryota > Fungi > Basidiomycota > Agaricomycetes > Boletales > Boletaceae > Boletellus > Boletellus aff. lepidospora. Next base: position 16,746 of record JBBPTT010000289.1, read on the forward strand.
ATTGGTTCATTTGTTTCCTGCTGTTTACCGCATCTTGTAGGTTTTGATACCATCCTTCAGCAAAGATTGCGGCCATTCCGTTTGTCATGTTGTTGAGAATAATGACCACTTGTGCTAACTCGTTATAAACCTCTCGATTGATCGAAAGGTAAGCTTTCATGGCGCCAAACCATCGTTTAGCATCTGTGGCGACTCCGCTGAACGGGCCAGGGTTTCCAGCTCAGATTTCCTGGAGTTCTTCAGATTCCACGGTTGTCAGTGCTACTGAGGTTGGTAAGGCAGGGATAGGAGTTGGTAATGCAAGTGAGGTGGATGGAGAAGGAAGTACTGGTTGTACCAAAATGCTTGAAAAGCCTGGAATAGATGGTGGTCTTTCCTGAGAGGTCTCGACCCGTGGTTGGATTAAGGCCTGAGTGGGGAACGTTATAGGTGTCGGTTCCTCTAGTTGGGTCGTTTCAGGGGGGATGATCTGGACCGTTATCTCTGGGTAGGCTACGGGTGTAGGTGGTGGGGCGTCGGGTAAAGCTAAAGGTCTTCTTGGTGAGGGATATGGGGTTGTCCCAAAAGCGGTTGCTGGAGCACTCGTAGCTCCTGAGATCCTTCCAGAATGCGGTGGCAGACTGGGCATTTCTCTGATGGCAGATCATGTCGTCGATGGCCTAGGTGATCCATGGGTGGGCAAGGCGGCGACTATCGGCGCTCCTCCTATTCCTGGGGTTCCAACTCGTGGGGAACTATGTCCTGTTATAGTTCTGATGCTGCTGGGTCGAGGGGATTCTGTTCCCATCATTCCTGGTACTTGAGGTGGTCTGGTAGACATTCCTAACATCATAGGAGGTAGTGGCACTTGCCGAAACTCCTGGACTTCTTGCTCTTCTTGTGAAGACGACGACGCGTCATCCTCCTCTTGAGAATCCTCCTCCTGAGGGGTTTCTTCCTGTTCCGACGAGGTCGTGGGTAATCGATAACTTCCACCTCTTCCAGGTGAAGTTCTGATTCTAGATCGTCCGCGGTCTTCTTCGACGGGCGGAGGTGTGGATCGTCGTGGGGGTTGTTCTTCGTCCCTAGAGGAAGATCCCCAATCCCAAAAGCTAGATATGCTTACGTACTATCTTCCCAGTCCATTGTGGAGTAAAGATAGCCTTGATCACGGCCCCTTCCGATGGTAGCGGCAATTACTTAATAATCCTAGTTTTCCCAGGAAGACGCTGGTAAACGGGGTTGTGTTGTTCTAGAGTCCTACTGCTGAAAAGCAGGGACAAGAAGAGAGCTAGTTCTTTTGTTACGCTTGCGTGGAGTTATCCAGCAAGGTCAAAGGTTCGACCTTAAGTCCAGAACCGATGAAAACAACTAGTCGAGTGCACACTCAAAGTGTAGTGCGAAGACACACAAGGAGGATCTCTCTTACTGCAACGAGCAGTCTCGAGGAGGCCAGAAAACTACACGTAGATTGCGTAGAACTAGCTAGGGAACATGATACGAATTGAGGTCAACTATATAGTACAAGGGTAGGCTGTGCGTACAGCCTATGATGAGTCGAGATGAGTCATGGGTAACCAAGGTGAATGATACATCAATGTGCAGCATCAGAGATAGGATCAAGGGATCAAAAGATGGCGGCTGCGGGGCTATGCGTGGTTACCATCATAGTGAGATGGTGAAGGTGTGACGTTGTGAAGAGATGACGATGTGAAGAGGTGAAACGGGTATAGACAACGTAGACATCCAATGTCTAGTGCCTTTGACTAGGCCACAGAGGTCCTAATGGTTCATTGGTAGTTGTCAAGGTCGAGATTGCAAGTGGAGGGGACTATTCAAGGGGAAAGAAAGGAAAAACTGTAACACTGTCTCATCGTTCAACCCATCCTCCACTCTCAAGACAGAGCCCAATGCATAGCAATCTCTTTTGGTGCTGTTCTGCAAGTTCTGCAGTAGTCCAGGCCACTTCATCCGGACCTGCAAACATTGCATCGAATACGTCAGCACTGGGAAAGTCATTCGTGGAACAGACAACAAGCTCTACCTCCCTGATGGTATGGCCATACCTTGCGCTCTAGGTGGTCGTTGCCTTAAGGACAGTGTTGACCATGCAATTGCCCAGTCCACGTCAAAGTCTGGACCTACAGTTACCGCCAACTTACTCGCTATGTCATGTCTGGACACCCCTACCATCCTTGATATTGATCCTTCCACCTTCACCACGGCTGAGGTCTGCACAGACTGCAATATGCCTATCATTGGCGATGAAGACTTCCAACCATACCTTGCTCAGGCTTGGGCGAGTTTCCAGGCTGATAGGGCATCAAAAGAGAAGGGAAAGGAACATGTGAGGTTCAATGGAGTCCACATCCCTCCTTGAAAGCACACAGATGGTCGTCAGGCCACGGTGTCCAAGGAATTATTGTCCCCAGAGCTGCAGAACGCTGCTGAGGTATCTTCATCATTGCCTGCTTCATCAACTAACCATCCTTCCGATAACACAGCCCTGTCACATCCTGTTTCATCACAGTCCAGACCTAACCAATCCAGGGTGTCGACCTCTGTACCAGCCGCAGCTTTGGCTGCTAGTAACATCACTCCTCATGCTCCATACACTAACAAACCATTTGTCCCTGCCACACAGTACAAATACTCGTTCGCCCTCGAGGATGACACTGCTCCCAAGTGAGTCCTCAAGAGTGTACTCAATGCCAGCATCCCTGTTCCAGTCAAGGACTTGTTTGTGGTGTAAGAAGAATAAAAAGTTAGGGGGATGCCGATCCTCAGGAAGTCCAGAGGATGCAATGAAGAAAAAGTGGGCATGAGATAATCTCGTCCCAAGGGGGAACCAAGGTAAACAAGAAGGGATGAGGCTTGAGTGGGCCTACCAACAAAAATGAACGATGTCCAGACTTGATCCAGACCGAGGGTAGCGAAGCAAGGGTCTGGACTTAATCAAAGCGACGACTGGACCAGAGTTGGAGACAACGAGGACAGGGATTGATGTCAATACAAATGGGCGAGAGGGTTGATGACAAGGTCTGGTGGATGTTGATGACAAGGGGGCAAGTACGAGGTTCTGGATTTGGACGGAAGCGATGTCCAGAATGTGAGTGGAAATGATGAAGGGACGAAAGATGATGAGACCGACGCAGATGGCATGACAGGCAGAGACAGACAACAAAAGTGGGCGAGTAATTGCCTGGGATTCGATCCCTAGGTACAGGATTTTTATATCTACCGACTATGATTCGAATATCAAATAAAATATGACAGATGAAGCAAAGGGGGATGGTTGCCATCCTGTCGCTATCCACCTGTCAAACGTCCAGAAAATTGTGTGACATAAACACATGAACGCAAAACAGGTTGGGAATGATCAGGAATAAACACAAAAAGCTGAGACAAAAAGAAAAAGAGAGTCCGGACAACTCAGCTGCTGGACATGCAATCTGGACACAGTAAGTCCGGACCGGACGTACCCGAGACCTGTCTGGACTTAAGTGAACGAATGCGAAACTAACCTTGGACCATGCGGGATATGAGACATTAATGGACAACGATGCATGGCGACGATGGAAGACCTCTGGACCTGTCAAAAGGACCTCTACAACTGTAAGGAGCCGAGTGCTCCTACACCCGATGTGGACTTAGCGTCTGACTGTCCCCAGTCAGTCACATGACTTGGTGTAGGCAAGCCGCGACTTCGCTCCACAATGACACTTCTCTCAACTTCTATTCATTCCACCACATCTTTCAACCTCTCCCACCATGTCCAACTTCGCCAATCTCATGTCTTTTTCCTCTCCTTTCCAAGATACTCCTCTCGTGCTTGCAAGGAAGGCTCTGAAGGATGCCGAAGAATGAATTGAGGTGCTTGGATGCACGATACCAGACGATAAGGAAGAGTTGCAGGAGGAGCAGCAATACTGGATGAGGGAGTGGTCGATGGCTATGGTACATGATTTGTTATTGTGCGTGACTTTTGTACTGAGAGTTGGGATAGGCAGAGGCTAGTGCCTGCCTGGCTAGGCTGAAGGAGCTCAGCACTCAGCCGTTTCTTGCCAATATGACAACGACAGTACTTTGGGAGTGCAACGGCTTCATGGAAAAATGGCAGGTGGAGATCATGGAAGAAGACCGGCAACAACGACAACAGGAGGCTATGGAGTGAGCGCGAGTAAAGGCGGAGGAAGCACAATGAGCGGCTGAAGAGCAGCAATGGGCAGCGGCAACGCAACAAGGTACGGACAATCATGACGACAAGAGTGGAGCAGAGGATGACGGATTGCTCTTTGCAGGTGGCACAGGGGAGTCAGTAGGAGCTGGGTCTGGGGCTCCAGGACCATCAACGTCCGAGACCAGTGGAGCAACGTGGTCATCGACCCGGCACAAGGTGAGTGATTAGTGAATCATGCTGATACCAACACTGATAGGCATAGCACCCCACTCCCTTGTTCTTTCTGGAGTACAATGAGGACGATGGTGTGCCACCAGCCAAAAAATCCACCTCGACAATATTCAAGCCTGGACCGGATGATGTCCAGCACGAGTCCCCATGCACAGAGTGCGAAAAGGTTCAACATGCCTGTTTCGGCAAAGAAGATAAGGGATGCATGCAATGCCAAATGTTGAAGCTTGCGTGCAGCAAGTCCCCAGGTCACGGAAAGGCTGGTCAAGGGAAAGTGGCGATGAAGAAGATGACAATGATGAAGCTGGCAGGGATGGAGAGTGTGCCATCAGCCTCAACAAAAGGCAAGGGCAAGGAACCTGGTGAGTCTACCTCCATCAGTCCCACATCTATTAACAGTTGTGTAGTCCAGAAGTGTCAACTGCGTCAAAAGCCGTGGCCGAACCCTCCAAAGGGTGTACTCGAATTGACCGATACCGATGGCGAATCCGAGCCTGCAAGTGAGCACAGGGAGCTGACGCCAAAGCGATTCATGTTCATCTTCAAGAACAAGAACACGCCAGCGAAGGAGAAGATGGCCTATGTGATTGCAGCCATGGAGACTACGGTCTGGTCTTCACAAGCAGCCATTCAGAAGGAGATCACCAGCCTCGCAGCTGTTCAAGCTTCGGTCCAGAAGCAAATTACAAGTCTCTCTGGATTGGTGATGAATGTGGGGAGTCAGCTCGAGCAGATCGAGCTGATGAAGATGGCGATCAAGGATTTGTAGTCACGTCTGGTAAGCTTCTCTTCATGTCGTCTACTTGTTGTATTCATTTGTCTTTTGTACATGCCATCGTGTCTTCGTGTCCAGTCTGCATCTGTGTGATCTCTAAGTACAAAAATTTAAAAAATGGTAAGAAAAATGACTATGAAACAAAAGAATAAGGAAATGATTATACGATGCCTGTTTGCGAGGTACCCCCCGACTTGTTTTCATCAATCGACTTCCAGACTTCTACACCCACGGTGGTAGTCCAGATTTGCATGGTTTGGATAGGGGCTTCAAAAGAAGAGCTTTGTTAGAGAAATAGAAATGACGACCCGAGTACAATAATATTCAAAGTGCGCTCATTCGTGCTGCACATTTGACTGTGAGATTATCATAGATGATATATTCTGTGGTTGAGGGGGGAGCGAAACTGTAAGACACCAGTCAAATCCTGGGGTGAAACAGAGGTCTCCAGACTAAACCTGGGGTAGAAACGGAATGCATATACTTTTGATATGGGGGACCACTAGTTGTGAACAACAGCGGTCTCCTCTTCCTCAACATCATCCTCCCCATCTTCCTCAGTGTCGAACTCGTCGAGCTTGTGGTTGTCCAAACCAGTCAAGTCGGTGACCAAGATGGAGACCTTTGTCCTTGGAAAGTAAGGTAGCAGACAAAACGCAGTGTACCACAACTTAGAGATGGCACCGTCCAACTTGGCCAGCAGGTACGAACTGCCAGTAGTCTGGTGAAGGACCACCATTGGACCAAGGTAGCGTGGCTTTGTCTTCCGGTTTAACTCTTTCTCGATCTGGGAGTTCCGGACCAGAACGAGATTGCCAGGATGGTACTCATGATCGTGAATTCAATTCTTGAAATGTGCCATAAAATGTTTGATAGATGTGAAATGAGATTGGAGGACACATTTGCGCATAGAGTGGATATCTTCCTGATGCTTTTGGAGCTGCGAAGCTTGCCAAGCAATCAGGGCTGTTGTAGAGACGTGATCAGTATTCAGAGTGGGGACGAGAAACATAACCTCTGCAAGATCAAATGGAAACAAAGGTTCAATGCCATGAACCATGAAGTACGGTGAAAGTCTGGTAGACTTTAAGATCATGACGCGCTCTGCCCAGAATACAGAGTGAGTGGTCGCAGTCCAGTGAACCTCTCCATGCAGGGTACTTTTGACAATGGCCTCCTGGACATCAAAGTGACGTCATTCGACCATGCCGTTCACCTGCGAGTTGTAAGGGGAGATCTGGATATGGCAAATGCCATACTGGGCAGCGAGAAGATCTAAAGCTTGGACGAAAGCAGAACCGTTGTCAGTGATGAGCTCAGAGACAGTGCCCCATCAACAGAGAATATCCTTGAAGATAAAAGAAGAAATGGCCAACACGTTCTCCAACCACAACATACACCATTCTGGATATGCCATAAGAGTGCACTGAGCCTGGACAATGAAATGATAGCTGCCGGAGCATGGCATCAACATTGTATCGATGTGGACTTTGTGAAAAAGTCCACCGATGACCGGAACAGTAGGTGGGATATGGAACCAGGAGGTTTGGCAGATTTGGCACTCATGACAAGTTTTGATGTACCATTTGACATTGTTGACCAACATAGGCCACCAGAACTGGAGGAGTAAATGAGTCTGGACTGAGAAGACACCCTTGTGCCCGAGGTCATTGTGAGCCTCCTTAACAAGTCCATATTGTTGCCCCAGAACCAGAACCAGCTGATGTCGGCCGTGAGGTTCACAACAGTACAGAGAGCCATTGAGAAGAAAGAACTGCATAGCCGAATTGATGAAGGACATGTAGTCCCCATCTGTCATGTTAGCAGGACGAATGCGAGTATCAAGAAATGAATGAATAAGTTCGATTCAGGCTTCTTTTGCAAGAGCTCTTGGGGATTGAGGCATCAAAAGACTGGGACCATCGAAGTCCGAGTCCAGAGCCAAGGTTGAGTTGTGCAAGATGGCATGGAGGCAAGGAGGCGAATGAGATGGTCTATGGAAGTTAGGGGCTGCATTGAGATGCGAGAGATGATAATTAAGCAATGAAACTGCAAAAGAATAAGCATCGTCAAGCCAGTCCTCGTCATCATTATCATTGACTGGATCGTCTTCTGAGGGAGGGCACCGAGAGAGCCCATCTGTGCCAGTATGACAAGTCGCAGGGACATGGATGAGACAGAAATTGAACAAAAGGATTCCTGCGATCCATCAATTGATGGTCGCGCTCGGTTGTAGGTCCAGATTATTGATCATCCCTTTGACGTACTTGGCATCCATTTTGACTGTAAGATTAGCGACTCCAAAGATAAAGATCTGGACTGTGCGAAGAGTGTGAAACAGTCCGTAAAGCTCAAGTTTAGCCTGCGAGTAGCGGCTCTCGACCTCCGTCAAACTAATAGAGCCAAAGCGATTAGGGTAACAACAATTATCATCGCCCTCCTGGGAGAGGATGTAGCCAACTGCGACTACAGACGTGTCGACGGCAAGGATGACCAGTTGACCGGACTCGTAATCGAGGCGGCGAAGAGTGGGAGAAAGACATATTGCATCCTTGAGACGCTGGAATGCGAGTTTTTGCTTGTCACCCTATTTGAAGGGGACATCCTTCTGGGTCAGATTGACCAACAGGTGGGCAATAGAAGCGAAATCTTTGATAAAAATACGAAGAACACCACATACACCTAAGAAACTGCGGACGTGCATGAGGGTTTCACAGTCTGGCCAGTCTCTGATCTTCTGAACCTTGGCCTCGTGGGGGATATGGCCTTCTGCCATGCACTTGTGGCCGACAACAGTAGTGTCTGGAGCAGTGAGTACGAATTTCCTGGTGGAGACAGTTGCACTGATGTTTTGCAGTCACTGAAGAATATGGTGTACGATGGCAAGATGCTCCCAGATGAAGCGACGGATACCTGGGTTATTGGTGATGGTTTTGTAGGAGCTGTCCGGATCTTGATAATGCATGGAGACAGATTTGACTGGGAGGTTGTCAATAAAGGGGTAGGTATGTTTGGAGATCTCATCCTGCAGAATGAAGGACATGTCTGCCTGATAGATCTGGACCATGTTAGTATAACCCATCAGGACAGTGGTGAGACGATGAGGGCCCATGGGACTGTTGAATGTTGTCAAGTCCCTCGAGTCTGGATGAAGGGGTCGCTGGTCGTATCCAGCGAACAAGTCTAACATCCCGTACACTGCATATCCAGCGAAGGACTCTGCGAAGTGCTCGACGAATGGGGGAGCAGACAAGTCGCAGATGGTGACACCGTTGAGAGGTTGGAGATCGTGGACGAGGTGAAGGGTCTTGCCATCCTGGTGAGGACGCAGAACCAGCGAGATCAATAGGCAGCAGTGGATGGTTCGTACATGCCAGAGGTGATACAATCTTTGATGATCTGTATGACGTCAGTCCAGATCGATGGAGGAACGGGAATATTCCGTAACACCCAAGGAGTATGGGGCACGGTAGGAATTTTGACTGGTGGGAAGTAGCATTCGTCAAGATGACCACACTCAGTAGGGATCCAAGCAAAGGCCATCTTGTGCTTGCGAATGAGCCAACAGATTAGCTTGACTTCTTCTGGCCAAAGCCAGTTAACAAGGTCGAGATCTAAATTGTCAGCACACTCCTGTGTGAAGCGAACTCCAGGAGTGAAGTCCGGGGGACACGAAGGGAGGGGACGAAGCCCAAGAAGAGGGTCATCTGGAAGTGAACGAGTGATACGAAACTCTGCATCGGTCGGGGCGATGACCAAGTGAACCTTCCTTGCCACTGGTTTGTAAACCAGGCAGTGAGAAGTGAGGTCAAAAGAATAAACGGAAGAAAGGGCCAACAATGTGTCTGGACTGAGACCAGACTGCATGGACGAAAGGAAATCATAGTCCAGAGATGGAGGAATGGGGTCGAGCGAAGGAAGAGGCAAACACATACGTGATGAAGAGGGATTAAACAAAGAAACCAACAAGGACGAGACAAACAGATCAGTAGGAGAAACAATATGATTATAAGACTCTCTCCAGCCAGACGGCGGATCATCAATGTCTAAAAACCCATCTCCAAAATGGATTGGTGATGGTGACATTGCTTCCGCTCACAGCAGCGAGGACATCCTTTGGACCAAGGGCGCATAGGCAGCATAAACTGCTTGCCCGTGTTAGGGTCTCGAAGCGTAATGTTCTGTGAACCATCAGGAAAATCTTCCATGTTAGCGCTCATCAAACAGTGGAAAGGACAACTGAGGAGTTGGTCAAAGTTGGCCCGGGCGAGAATCTGGACCTGGACCATAACTTCGCCACCTCCAAAATCGAGGGCGAGGTTCTCGAGTATGCCCATGGTTGAGTCGATGGTCATATTTACCAATGACATATGCATGACATGGTCAGAGCAAATGGGCAGGCTGAGCTTCTCCCAGACCTGCTTGGGCATAGCAACAATCTTGGAACTGGAGTCCAGAACACCTGCGACAGTGTGTCCAGACTTGCCGATCTTGACTTTGAGGCTTCAAAGCAGAAGGCTGTGGTGGGCAATGATGAGGCCGTCATTGTTATGAACGATACGGTTGCCATATTCTTCAGTGACGCGAGAGGGTGCATGAGCAGCCAGTTCATGAATGTGAGTGAGATTGGTGATGGGGTTGGTAGTGCCGACACGCTTTACCATAGTCAAGTCCCGAAATTGCTTGTGGAACTCTGGGGTGACTGCAAACAAGTCCTTGATGGGAACAGGGATGCTGGCATTGAGTACACTCTCAAGGACTTGCTTGGAAGCAGTGTCGTCCTCGAGGGCAAACAAATACTTGTACTGTGTGGCAGGGACAAATGGCTTGTTAGCATATGGAGCGCGAGGAGGGATGTTACTAGCAGCCGAAGCTGCAGCTGGTACAGAGGTCGACACTCCAGATTGGTTAGGTCCGGACTTTGATGAAACAGGACACGACGGAGCTGTGTTATTGGAAGGATGGTTAGTTGATGAAGCAGGCGATGATGAAGATACCCCAGCAGTGTTCTGCAGCTCTGGAGACAATAATTCCTTGGACACCATAGTCTGACGACCATCTGCACACTTTCAAGGAGGGACCTGGACTCCATCAAACCTCACACATTCCTTTCTCTTCTCTTTCGATGCCCTGTCAGCCTGGAAACTCACCCAAGCCTGAGCAAGGTATGGTTGGAAGTCTTCATCACCTACGGCAGGCATATCACAGTCTGTGCAGACCTCAGCCATGGCGAAGGCAGAAGAGTCGATATCGAGGATAGTAGGGGTGTCTAGACACAACATAGCGAGTAAGTTGGCAGTAACTGTAGGTCCAGACTTTGACATGGACTGGGTGATTGCATGGTTGACACTGTCCTTAAGGCAACGACCACCTGGAGTGCGAGGTATGGCTGTACCATCAGAGAGGTAGAGCTTGTTGTCTGTACTGCGAATGACTTTACCGGTATTGACGTATTCAATACAGTGCTTGCAGGTCTGGATGAAATGGCCTGGACTACCGCAGAACTTGCAGAACAGTGCCAAAAGAGATTGCTGCATGTTGGGCTCGGTCTTGAGAGCGGGGGACAGGTTGAACGATGAGACAGGGAAGGAGGGAGTCCCTCGAGATGGGTTAGGGGTTTGGGCACGAGGAGTGCCGGACAAGAAGGGTGTGGACCTCAAGGCAGATCTGGTTAACAAAAACTTGGCAGCATTGGTGATGTCCTTCATTGGGTAGGGGTTGTTGGGGTGAAGATCAGACTTGACGATGGAGAGGCGGTGGCGAATATGATCTTGGAGATACAGGTGGAATCCAGTCAAAAAGAACATGTCGCACTCCATTTCCAACAGCTTGTGAGCAGCGATCAGAGGAGCGGCTACTTTTGTGAACTTCCTGGTGTATTCACCCAGGTCATCCTGGTTGTGCAGCTGCTTCTTGTGTGCGTCCTCAACTAGATATTGAATATCAGCGTGACAATAATGCTTAGTACCTTTGCAGCCCGGATACAACTTCTTAACAGCTGCAACGAAGTTGTCCCAGTCCACCAGATTAGCGGCAGTCTCCAGGAGCATCTCCCAAACTTCAGCTTCATCAAGGTCTGCATATCGAAGAGCAGCCTTGATTTTCAAGTCCAGCTGCAAAATGGCTTGGTCGGTGAGCTGCTCGATATCTTCAAAATACTAAGGGAGCTGAGATGGGGTCTTGCCATCAAATTGAGGGGCATTTGGTGTGCCACGAAGGGGCATATGGAAAACAGGATTTGCCATGGCAATTGGCGGGTTCGGCAGTTGCTGGACTAGAGATTGTTGGGGGATAGGGAATGATGTCGATCTTGACAATCAAGAAGATGACAATGCGGATGAAGAGGATGATGGACGAGGAGTGAATTGGATAGGGGAGAGTGGTCTGGAGTGATCGAAGAGGAAGGACAACGAAATGAAGGAGTCTCGCTTGGATGAGGCTGCTGGATCACGAAGTCCAGACGGCGTAAGGGGTGTTAAGGATGAGAGGAGGTCCACAAGAGATGAGCGGTCCTGTGAAGGTGAATGGTGTGGGGTGGAGCTAGCGAAGCCTCCTGGGATAAAGGGGGAAGAATCAGCGATGATGGGTGAAGGAAGACTTAGGCGACGATGGCGAGCCCGGTCCGGAGTAACCGGCACCAGGATCTCTCAATCAGAGATGCTGAGATTGCGGAAGAAGTTCATGAGAGCTTTGAGCTCTAGGCATTGAGGTGTTGGCCAGAGCGATCTTCTTGATGAACCAGTGGACCCCCTTGCAGTGGGCTCCAGTTGTGAGAAGAATAAAAAGTTGGGGGATGCCGACCCTCAGGAAGTCCAGAGGATGCAACGAAGAAAAAGTGGGCATGAGAAAATCTCGTCCCAAGGGGGAACCAAGGTAGATCAAAAGGGATGAGGCTCGAGTAGGCCTACCAACAAAAACAAACAATGTCTGGACTTGATCCAGACCAAGGGTAGCAAAGTGAGGGTCTGGACTTAATTAAAGCAATGACTGGACCAGAGTTGGAGATGACAAGGACGATGATTGATGTCAATACAAATGGGCGAGAGGGTTGATGACAAGGTCTGGTGGATGTTGATGATGAGGGGGCAAGTACGAAGTTCTGGACTTGGATGGAAGCGATGTCCAGAATGCAAGTGGCAATGACAAAGGGATGAAAGATGATGAGACCGACACAGACGGCACGACGGACAGAGACAGACAACAAAAGTGGGCGAATAATTGCCTAGGATTCAATCCCTAGGTACAGGATTTTTATATACACCGACTATGATTTGAATATCAAATAAAGTATGACAGATGAAGCAAAGGGGGATGGTTGCCATCCTGTCGCTATCCACCTGTCAAACGTCCAGAAAATTGTGTGACATAAACACATGAATGTGAAACAGGTCGGGAATGATTGGGAATAAACATGAAAAGCCGAGACAAAAAGAAAAAGAGAGTCCGGACAACTCGGCTGCTGGACATGCATCTGGACACAGCAAGTCCAGACTGGATGTACCCAAGACCTGTCTGGACTTAAGTGAACAAACACGAAACTAACCTTGGACCATGCAGGACATGAGACATTGATGGACAACAATGCATGGCGATGATGGAAGACCTCTGGACCTGTCAAAAGGACCTCTACAACCGCAAGGAGCCGAGTGCTCCTACAACGATGACAGCCTCATCGTCACCCACCACAGCCTTCCGCTTCAAAGCCTTGAAGTCAAGATTGGCAAGTCTGGACGCACTGTCACAGGTGTTCTGGACTCCAGTTCCAAGATCGTCGCTATGCCCAAGCGGGTCTGGGAGAAGCTCAGCCTGCCCATTCACTCTGACCATGTCATGCATATGTTGTCAGTAAATACAACCGTCAACTCAACCATGGGCATACTCGAGAATCTCACCCTCAATTTTGGAGGTGGTGAAGTTATGGTCCAGGTCCAGATTCTCGCCTGGGCCAATTTTGACCTACTCCTCAGTCATCCTTTCCACTGTTTGATGAGCACTAACACAGAAGATTTTCCTGATGGTTTGCAGAACATTACACTTCAAGACCCCAACACAGGCAAGCAGTTTACACTGCCTATGTGCTCTTGGTCTGAAGGATGTCCTCACTGCTGCAAGCGGAAGCAATGTCACCATCACCAATCCATTTTGGAGATGGGTTTTTAGACATCAATGATCCACTGTCTGGCTTGGGAGAGTCTTATAATCATATTGTTTCTCCTACTGATCCATTTGTCTCATCCTTGTCGGTTTCTTTGTTTAACCCCCCTTCATCATGTATGCATTTGCCTCTTCCTTCGCTTGACCCCATTCCTCCATCTCCGGACTATGATTTCCTTTCATCCATGCAGTCTGGTCTCAGTCCAGACACATTGTTGGCCCTTTCTTCTGTTTATTCTTTTGATCCTGCTTCTCACTGCCTGGTTTACAAACCAGTGGCAAGAAAGGTTCACTCAGTCATCACCCTGACCAATGCAGGGTTCCATATCACCTGTTTGCTTCCGGATGACCCTCTTCTTGGGCTTCATCCCCTCCCTTCTTGTCCTCCACACTTCACTCCTGGAGTTCGCTTCACACAGGAGTGCACTGACAGCTTAGATCTCAATCCTGCTAACTGGCTCTGGCCAGAAGAAGTCAAACTCATCCATTGGCTCATTTGCAAGCACGAGATGGCCTTTGCTTGGATCCCTACTGAGTGCAGTTGTCTCAACGAACGCTACTTCCCACTGGTCAAAATCCCTACTGTACCCCATACCCCTTGGGTGTTGCAGAATATTCCTGTTCCTCCATCAATCTGGACTGATGTCATACAGATCATCAAAGATCATATTGCCTCTGGCATGTATGAACTCTCCACTGCCACCTACCAATCTCACTGGTTCTGCATTCTAAAGCAGGATGGCAAGACGCTTCGCCTTGTCCACAATCTCCAACCCCTCAATGGTGTCACCATTCATGACTCATCTGCTCCTCCATTCGTCGAGCACTTCACAGAGTCCTTCACTGGATATGCAGTGTACAGGATGCTAGACTTGTTTGCTGGATATGACCAGCGACCCCTTTATCCAGACTTGAGGGACTTGACAACATTCAACAGTCCCATGGGCCCTCATCGTCTCACCACTGTCCTGATGGGTTATACTAACATGGTCCAGATCTATCAGGCAGACATGTCCTTCATTCTGCAGGACAAGATCCCCAAGCATACCTACCCCTTTATCAACGACCTTCCAGTCAAATCCGTCTCCACACATTATCAAGAACTGGACGGCTCCTATGAAACCATTGCTGATAACCCAGGTATCTGTCACTTCATCTGGGAGCATCTTGCCATTGTACACTGTATTCTTCAGTGACTGCAAAATGTTAGCACAACTGTCTCCACCAGGAAATTTGTACTCGCTGCTCTGGACACTACTGTCGTTGGTGTTAGGACTGGGTCTCCGGTGCTCTGGAAGGATGTCCGAGGGTCAGGGTTGTGGGCCTTGGCGCAGGACTTATGTGTCGCGCCCTTGCTTAGGTTTGGGCCCTTAGGGGTCGGAGGTCAGAGTAGTGGAGTTAGGGATAGGAGACTCAGAGTTAATGGAAGGATGGTCGGGGATGGTCAGAGACAGAGGTCAGGAACACCGGGGTATCCTAGTCGATATTCAGACTAAGGGGTACATGACAGAGTATCTACGATTTATATACTGAGGGAAAACTACGGATTTGTAATACGGGTAAGGAGTAACCGGAGCTGTGCACCATAGCGAGCAGAGTGCTGGACTGTGGCACTAGAGAATGGAGGCTGAGTAAACTATAATGTAGATAACAGAAGGTGGCATAGCCAATCAGAATACAAGAAAGTACATAGAAGGAAAGGGTCATGTGGGTCCGGGGGACAGGGGATGCATCCTGAAGGAGTTCGCAT